>JAOBAT010098347.1:5740-16310 GCA_026413305.1 Hydrozoanthus tunicans
GTAAGGAGAAGTTAGATGTTGATAAACTGGCTGGGGCTGAAAGATTTATAAAGGTAGTTGATCGATAATCTTTTTTGTAATTCATATAAGGAGAAGTTAGATGTTGATGAACTGGCTGGGGCTGAAAGATTTATAAAGGTAGTTTGATCAATTATCGTTTTCTAATTACCAGTTGTCTTTGAAATTTATCTAAGTAGAAGTTAGATGTTGATAAACTGGCTGGGGCTGAAAGAGTTAACAAGCTAGTTTGATCAATTATTGTTTTCTCATTACCAGTTGTCTAACTTGTCTTTGAGTAATTAATGTAAGGAGAAGTTAGATGTTGATAAACTGGCTGGGGCTGAAAGATTTATAAAGGTAGTTGATCGATAATCTTTTTTGAAGTTAGATGTTGATAAACTGGCTGGGGCTGAAAGATTTATAAAGGTAATTTGATCAGTTATCGTTTTCTCATTACCAGTTGTCTTTGTAATTCATGTAAGGAGAAGTTAGATGTTGATAAACTGGCTGGGGCTAAAAGATCATTATAAAACTGACAAGGTATTTTGATCAATTATTGTTTTCTCATTACCAGTTGTCTTTGAGTAATTAATGTAAGGAGAAGTTAGGTGTTGATAAACTGGCGCTGGGGCTAAAAGAGTTTAAGAGCTAGTTTGTTCAGTTCTCGTTTTCTCATTACCAGTTGTCTTTGAGTAATTCATGTAAGGAGAAGTTAGATGTTGATAAACTGGCTGGGGCTGAAAGATCTTTATAGAACTGACAAGGTATTTTGATCAATTATCGTTTTCTCATTACCAGTTGTCTTTGTAATTCATGTAAGGAGAAGTTAGGTGTTGATAAACTGGCGCTGGGGCTAAAAGAGTTAAAGAGCTAGTTTGTTCAGTTCTCGTTTTCTCATTACCAGTTGTCTTTGAGTAATTCATGTAAGGGAAGTTAGATGTTGATAAAGTGGATTGGACTGAAAGATTTAACAAGGTAGTTTGATCAATTATCGTTTTCTCATTACCAGTTGTCTTTGTAATTCATGTAAGGAGAAGTTCGATGTTGGTAAACTGGCTAGGGCTGAAAGATCTTTATAGAACTGACAAGGTAGTTTTACCAATTATCGTTTATCTTTATCTTACCTGTTATCTTTGAGTAATTCATGTAAGGAGAAGTTAGATGTTGATAAACTGGATGGCTGTGAAAGATTTAATAAAGTAGTTTTATCAATTATCGTTTTCTCATTACCATTTGTCTTTGTAATTTATGTAAGATGTTTGATGTTGATTAACTGGCTGGGGTTGAAAGATATATTAAGGTAGTTTGATCAAATCCCATTTTCTCTTTTCCAGTTGTCTTTGTAATTTATGTACAGAGAAGTTAGATGTTGACAAACTGGCTGGAGCTGAAAGATTTTTATAAAACTGACAAGGTAATTTGATCAATTCATATTTTCTCATTACCAGTTGTCTTTTAAATTTTTTGTAAGTTGGATGCTTGGACTAAAAGGGCATTTAACTTTGGGTGAGTATATGAGGAGAAGTTGGAAGTTGATCTAAGGCTAAGGGCATAAGCACCACACAATATCGTAATAAAACTCTACAGACTTCTTGTTAAATATTAAACTTTAATATTCAGAGCATGAACTAATTTACATTTGGTAAGCTTTACACTTTTGATTGACTGATTGTCACTTGCACAGCAGTGTTCTGTACTGTGAAAACACAGTTTAAAAAAAATTAATGAATGTATATACAGATTATACATTTTGTTCCCAATTTATAGTTGTACTGAATAGTTCCCAGCTAACCTTTTAAGATTTTTTTGTTTATCTGAGAGTTTTATGGTTGCTAACATAAGAATTGCTTTGGTCTCTGCTATCTTAGCAACTACAGACCTAATCATCAATTAGTAAAAATAAATTTTCTTTCATTTCCAAGCTTGTCAGCTGTAATAATATTTTTTTATGCCAAACCCCTCAACTTGGCATTCCACTAAGCGGGCATTTTGCAAGTAAATTCTACAATAGCAATAATTAAAGTTTTTGGGCTTTTCCTGACTTTGAAAATCTAACAAGCCAACTAACACAAATTAGAAAGTTTCTTTTTGTTTGAAGTTCACTGTGAATCTCAAAATTAATTTTCAAAATGGTCATTTAAAAAAATTAAGCCTTACAATAACTTGAGTTTGTTACCTGAAAGATAACAGAATTCTAGTTTAAATCCAGTACTGGTGTGACTTTATGTGTTTTCCACATGGAAAACAGCTTAACAGAACCTCTAACCTCAATAGTTTTTAAAATTTTATTTCCATTTTTCTGTTTTTTTTTCCTGAAACACATTCAATTAACTATTTAGTTTAAACCCTATGAGTTTTTCTTTTCTTATTAAGCTTGCAATGCATAGTAGTTTCAAGCAAACCAGCTATTTATAGCCATTTATATCTGTTGCTTATAAAAGTGAATAACTAAGAAAATCTGTCTCACTGAGACAAAACCACATGGCATTCAGAAACAACTTGCATTCTAAAACCATCGTAAAAATCACTGCCCTACATGCAAAACACAGGACAGAAAAACTCTTGATTACAAACAGCCTGCTGTGCTAAAATGACCATGCAAGAATAGTGTAAATGGAAAATTTTTTTGTCTGCCTAATATTTTTTTTAAACTCTTTAAGCAACATTTTTCTATGCAATATTTTCTTGCAGGAACTTTTTTTAAAAATTTTTTTATTGTATATTTTTTAAATTTTTTTTGTTGCACTGTAATTCTCATGGTTCATTTACTAAATTAATCAATATTAAGTCTGTCTTTCAGTGTTTTGCAACAGATTACAAGTTCTTTCTGAACCCCATTTCACCACATGAGAGCATAACAAACTTCTGTAAATCTTACTTCTCTCACGGAGAGAAAAATTGACTTAAATTTAAGTCTTCATATGCTTTTGTTAACAAATAATTCATTTAACTGAATTTACATCTAAACTGTTGAAATGTTTCAGTGTTTTCTGGTACTTTACCCTTGATTATGTTGTGGATTAATAGATCAAATAATTATTATTGTAGTTCTTGTTTAGGAGAAACTTGAAAAACAAGTTTAAAATATATCACACAGCTACCTATGAACCCTGCACAAGGTCAGCCACCTCTAAGGCTAACGTGTTTATGTCCTTTCCATTGCCATTTTGAACCACGCGGCGAATAATTAGTTCGTGCTCAGGTTGCGAGTATATCGCCTGCAGATTTTTAAGCAAATCCTGAGCCTCCTTGTCCAATGGTGCATCAACGACATCGCGAAAATGACCTGCACCCGACCCCATCTGTCGTTGACTTCTAGAGTCTGCTTCACTGCCCTGTAGTTGTTCGCGGACAACAGTTTGGGCTGGCGGATAAGATGGCATCTGGCGAATAGGAACGTAGTATTGGTCTGTGTAAGGGTGGTGATGCATCCCGTTCATCTGATACATGGGCTGCTGTAGGATAAAAACAAATTCATACAAATTAATAAGTGTTCAGTGCATCTAGTCTTTGACTCCCAAAAAAATTAACTTATGACTTTTAACTACTAAAGCTGCAGGTGGATTGGTTGACAAGGAAACAACTTAACTTTCAAGAGTCCAGATTGAAATAGATGTCACATAACAGGCTAGTCGCTGGTAACTACATATTCTAAGCGACTTCTTGAAGTGGATGTCACATACCAGGCTAACTATGAACTTTCTAGTTATTTTCTATTCTAAGCTACTTCTTGTACAATTTTGTGATCAAGTAGAATCTGTATTTTCACAACAAAAGGGTAAATTAGATGAATCTAATTATTGAATTTTGCTCATTTAATTTAATTTAGATGAAACTTACCCTTGCAAAGTCCTGATGGTAATACTCAGGATATGGGCCAGGTTGCTGCCGATCATACATCCCACTTGGTTTGTATACTGAGCGATCCCCTCTGACATCGGGACCATTTGATAGGGATGCTCTCTCATGGAATCTATGTTTGTCTGTTAACGAATCTTTTCTTCTGGGATCATGCACTGTTTGTGAATTAGTTCTGCCCTTAGTTTCTGTTTCTTGCTTTCTGGCTGGATCTCGTTCCGGATGATAAAAGCGACATTTAAGACCAAATGTACATTTTCCCAAATAGGGGCACACCCTGGGATGCGCAATTGTTCCTTTCCTGAGAAAGTTGTCTAGTGTTGGTCCATGTCGTCCCAGGGGATCGTCTGGCACCATGAACATGTGTTTCACAAATGAAAACATTAACAATCTTTGCTCAATCACTTCCTTCCACTTGGGGTTTTCATTAACCAAGTCTCTGTAGTTATCGTTTGAAACAATAATACCATCTTGGTCTGCTGCGAGGCGCACAATGAACCTGTCATCATAGCACACTATCCGCCGGCCATTAATTTTTCTTGAAGGTGTAAATACAACAATGCGTTCCTTTTCTAAATCCAGTAAAATTTCTTGATCAGTCATTGGAAAATCTGGTTTAGGGGTTTCTTTCCGCCACTGTGGTACAAACACAGTAATGTCTTTATGTCCACGTTGTTTAAACCAGTTTACACACAAAGCAATTCCAAAGCAGGAAAACACTTCTTGATTCCCATGGCTGTAAAAAAAAATTAACACAAACATTAGTTTTGATGTCAACAATAATAGTACAAATGTTTTTTATAATCTAAAAATGCAGCTTATACTTTTCTGTATTTTAGAAATGATTTTAGAAAACTCAAAAATTTCAAGAGCCGAGATAAAGTTCTGTGTAAATATAAATACCTCCTTTTTATTTTTGTATCTCAAACTTCAAAATAGCAAGACAAAGCAACAGTCACTTAAGTAGTGCAGAGTAAAAATATATCAAACTTCCTTTAGCTACATTCTTGTGTTTTAATGATGTTAAGTTCAAAAGTGAAGATTCTTATCATTATTCCAAATATGTGCATTATTTGACATTTAAAATGATCTTTGTTTCAAAGCTAAAGTCCACAGCATGAAAATAATATTCAGCAAAAAAAAACAACGCATCTAGTAGGAAATTATAAAATAGTCTTAAACATCAAGCCAAAAGGTTTTCTGGGGCTGCTTTAAGATATTTTGCAACTATATTCAGAAGTCCTAAACTTTCAGCTAATCGCTCAGCTGTAACACTAGAATGTCTTCCTGTTTACAAATCAGATCTACACAATTGACTTAAGGCCACCTCTTGCTTCACTTGTGATGACATGTGAGGGATTAACCAAAAATATACCAGTTCTGATTGGATACTCGAAGTACTATGGCGGATATTGCTCATCACACTTATAATGACAATACTACATGATCAAGTGTTCTTTTATCCAAAAAAAACCTACAAAATATTCACATCCTTTTGGCCTGGGTAAAAATTTGGAACAGGATATAAGGGATCTTAACAGCCATTTGCAATCCTGAGTGAAATTGCTTTATTATGAATACTTTATATCCAAAAACTGCTTTAAATTTAAACGTAATGATAAGCCTTTGCCCTCGTTGGAGCTACCCTTCCTCCAAATTTGGTCTGTTCTGCTGTTACACATGCTCAGAAATATAAAAAATCTAAAGGTCCGATTTCAATCTTCAATGGAGGCATTTCATGATTTCCTTGAAGAAAAAACGTTTGTTATTAAACAAAAAAGAAATAAAGAAAGTCTTTTTTTAGATCATAATGTTTTTGGGTGGGATTTAGGCAAAGTTGTAAGCTATCTCTTCGGGACTGGCGAACACTTGATAAAACTGTCTGGTATTCTAGTATTTTGTTCAGAATATCAAAGGTTACCAAACCTTACCTCATGGCAACATTGCTTCCATCTATAACGATGTGTCTTAATTCTGACGACGAACTTCCATCTCGTGCAGCGTCATCTTTTCGTTCTAACAACTGCTGGTACATAATTTGTTCCTCTTCGAGTGGAACTCGCTCTGCCGCCTCCTTGAAAGGTGCTGGAGTCACAACCTTGTCATAACTCGCTCTGTCCCCATTAATAGTCATTGTTCGAAACAAATTAGCAGAACTTGGGGCTCCGCGCGCCACAACGTCTCGATGTTGTGGAGGACTAACTGGATGTGATCTACTCGGCACTGGAAATTTCTCATACTCTGCAACGGGTTGTCTGCTCGGAACCCTCGCATTAGCGGATGACGGAGTGGTCTTAGAGATTTTGATAAGTTCATGTAAAAGCGTATTCTCGCTCACCATTGGGCCATGCTTTTTTACAACAACTTGAATGTCTTGTTCTGTATAGCCCAGTTTCATAGCAAAATCCTTTAAACCAGGATCTATATCCATTATCGGTCTGGATTTGAGTTCTTCAATTGCGGACGACGCAACAGCGCACGCCATTTGTGATCCACGAATTCTTATCCCGCGATCTGACACAAATGATATGACTGCTCCTGAGTCGTATTCAAGTTTGTTCAGGGACTGACGAATAATGCTTAGCACCGAGTCAGGAAACGACATAATTATATCAGAATCGGGATCGCACAACGACATAATATATTCCTGAAATCAAAAGTAACGAGAAATGTTTGAACTGATGAATTCAGTTTGCAGCTTAGAAAACGAAACATTAAACTTTATGATATCATCTCTAAAATGGTTCTGGATAGCCTTAAAAGCTTAACTACTATGGATATTTTGCGAACAAATTTGAAACAGCGATGGCATAACTGCCATTTACTGTAAACAATGTCGATATACAAACTCCCTCCATATAAAGCAAAAGAAAAACAACGAAATGTTTTGCCTTAAAAGATAAAGTGAAAGACCGACCGCCTAGTGCCGGGTGAAGCTGAGAAAGTCAAACTGATTATGATTTTAAAAGCACCCTCGTTCAAAAATGCAATTGAGAAAACGCGCGAGTCTTCAAGTCTGGGAAGAAAGAAACATAAAATTATCAATACTCAATGTCCAAACAAAATGCGCCAGCAACTGCAGTATGAATCTCCGCTTCAGTTAATGATTAGAGTTCCCAAAAACTGTCTCTAAGCTATGTCTAAAAACGGCAAACTATTTTATTCTATCATATCTTCGCCGCTCAGTGATTGCGGAAGTCTTAAGATGGACCCCAAACAGTCGCGTGGTTGGAAACATGTCTTCACTTTCTACCTTTCAATGCGGTCTATTTACCAATAAACGAAGTTGAAAGAGCTTACCTTCGCTTTTTCATTTCTTTCTTCAACACCTTGAAGCCGTATCCATTGAGAGCCTGTTGATTCAGCACTTGACTGTGGGGAACTGAAGCTTACAACGACTCCGAATAACTGATTAATGCGTTCACGTTTCTCTCTGACAAAATGGCTCTTGTCGTGTGTAACAACAAACTCCATCGCCGTTTCTGCGGCCATTCCTTTAAAATCCACCTAAATTGTATATCCTTGAGTCACATATGACGGCCCTGCATTTACCGACCTTTCCTTTCTCACAATTTGATCGCACTGCTGCTACCAGGAAGTTCTTAACCGTTTCTATGTCATGTTGAAGCAAAAAAGAGGAGGGGGAACCACTAACGTTGTGTCTTTTCTTTGACGTCATTGTGGTTTTTACTCCCGTGGGGGGTATAGAGGTTACCAGTTTAAAATCCCCCTTCACTGTAAATTAGTATTTACTCTAAGAAAAGGGAAAACTTTCTTTTTCATTTGAAACAGTCTCCTCTATAATACGATTATAACTATTTAAGAAAACAACAAGAAAAATAAATTTTTTACAACAGAAGAAAAAGTTACCTAGCCCCCCCTCGTCGGGATAAATTATTGATCACGTCCGCTCTTTCTGGAACTCACCAGCGCGCGCAAGAAGAACGTCATATCTTTTCTAGTCAGTGTTTGCTTGTTGTTTCTGACGACGGGGGGGAGTTTAACTGCCAGGCACGCAATTCAGCAGTACCCCATCAGTGGAACGAAGTTTCAAAATCCAGAATAGCCGATAAGAAATAACAAAGCTATACTCTTTGTTGTGGATACAAAAATGAAAAGTCAAAAAGCGAGTGCGAAAACCCGCTATTTCAGCTATGACTTGACTAGAGATGTGCTTAATCTGCGAGTCGAACACTAGTCACGAACGTATAAAGTCTTCGGTGAAATACTTTTACGGTCTTATGTTTTACTCGGCATAAAAAATGACTCCAAAATTTGCAGAAAAATTGAAGAAATAATGAGAGAAAAAAATGACAAAATAAGTAAGCGTTAGACAAAAGTTGTTGTTGTGCCGAAGCGACAGAATTTAATATTTTAAAGCTGTCTGGCCACGTTTCTGAGGAACCGCCTTTGGCAAGGTCTTTCACCTTAAGTAGGAATATGGCTAGACATTGAACATAATAGATAAGTTCTGCTCACATTGTTGTTTACAATGACCAAGCTTTCAAGCTTCAGAAATAGTTTTATTTAGGTTGCAATACTAACGCACCCTCGATTCCAAACTTCAAAACATTGTCATTAGTCATGGGTGCGTTGATAAACCAAAACGGCAAAAGACGGGTCTTTCCGATCCGGTTAAATAATTTTATATCATTTCAAAACCTTTTTTTCTATTTGAAATTATGTTTGAGGAGTTTGTGCTGTATTTCATGACTAACAACTGAATCCGTTTTTCCTAATCACATTCTGATCGAAGTATTTTCAAATTCAACACGTACCTGTTTCGAAACTTGCCAGAGCGAATGGATTGAGCTTAACAAAGCGTCAAACAGCGTTTTAAAACCAAATTTGACTGCACGTCCTAAATGGATTTTTCTAAACTTTGGATTTGGGGGGGTCACCTAATAAACAAACACTTGATCAAACTGGCCAACTCGGTGACCGTACAGTTTGTTACGTCTATTTTCATTCTTTGAAGAGTTAAAATAGCTCAACTTTTTTAATTATATCGAATTTGTCACAACCGACCTCGATCTTTTAAAATTTTTTCAAAGTACAAAGTCTTGTTTTATAGTTTGTTTGTAACCTACAAGCTGGTTAAATTGGTTTTCAAGCAGAATTCATAAAATAATTCCGGTACCACCATAGTCCATACCATACGTGTCCAAATCGTTGGGATCTTGAGACCAAGTTTGGATGGCTAAAGAGAGGATCCTTATCTCAGTATTCAGTACAAACTAATTTCAACTTTGAAACCTTTCAGCTCGCTCGTTTGAGCGTGGGAAGGCAAATTCGCCTGTCGGAGAATGCATTATAAAGTCTGCCTATAGCGCCTACGCTAATTAGACAAGAAAAATGCAGCACAGTAGAAAGCGGAAATGAATGAAGTTCTGCTTGGACCAAAGTTTAATACAATACTGGTTTTGTTCCTAGACCGACGGCTGCGCAGTGGCCGTTCGACTTGTAACCTTCGAGCCCATATCAGACCACTGTGTTGACTTTGTTCCAGTCGACTCAGCTGTATAAACGAAGACCAGCTTTGCTGGAAGCTAGCTTGCGAAAGACTTTAGTATCCTGTCCAGGGGGAGTCAAGACTCTCTCATCCGGTTTTTTTTTTTACCGCCGGCCCTATGAGCCACTTAGGCCCGAGAAATGAATTAGCTCACCGACAAGTGATTCACCAACAATGACACCATGTACACCGATAAGGCTGGCATTTTTGGAAGGACTCTATAAACTAGAGCCAGAATTTTCAGCTAAAAATTAATCTGTTTTTATAGCAAAACAGAGAAAATCTTTTGGCTTTGTTGAATCAACCGGACGTTTTACAATACAACGCATACTGAAAAGGTCACGTTCAGGGGTCTAGAAAAGCTGGAGAGAAAAGTTCGACTAAAGTGAGAAGTTGATGGACTGCTGAAAAGAACTTGGCTTTCATCTCGAAAATTAAATATCCAAAACCTTAATTATTAATTCATGATCATGAAAACGCTCTGATTCTTAAGTTTTAGAAATTGCTATCGACTATCCTATCTTTTAAAAAGCTCAGTGCGGTTTCTTAGAAAGATAAATGAACGTATTGTGAGTCAATCACTCAATGTTAGTTTCGTTCCTAATTGCTGTTTGCCCGATAAAATAAAAAAAACTGATACAGAATTTAAATTAGCAACTGGTCCGATTTTTGTATTCGACTCGTTTCAGCTTCTTTATTACTTTGTCTATCCACTTTGCTATTACACTCAGACTGGCCAAAATTTAAGGACGGTTTAAGAACAAGCTGAGGCTCGGGCCGGGCAGCTGAATTTGTTTTGTTTTTTTAAATTTTACTGAGCTTCGATTTTTAACTGAACAATACAGAATGAGTAAGAAATGCTTCGAAGTTTATCATTACTAGCTACACAGCGGCACAGGAAATCATCTCGGGGAAAATGACTCAGCGTATCCTGGATGAATCGACTAATGCGTGTATTGCAACACGTTAGGCGTATAATTTTTCTTCGATTTAAACACACATAGAAAAAAGGACAATTTCAAGAACAATTTGAAGCTCAATTCGCAAACTGAATATTAAGAACAATGGGCCTCGGAAAAATTTACTGATTCTTTAATACATCTGCGGCGGTAGCAAAAAATCATCGTTTTTATCCCATGACGGAGTGCTGTAATGGCCTACTAGCGTTATCATGATTCCCATTAGTAAACACAAAGCTGA
>JAOBAT010098358.1:0-16310 GCA_026413305.1 Hydrozoanthus tunicans
GGGGGGTGGAAAGAAGGGGTAAGCCAAATCAATTTAAAACACCAACTAAGAAGTATTTTTGAAAAAATTTCCATGGCCGTAAGAAGTTGCATGTACATTTAAAGTTCACATCTGACAGTCTGATATGTATCTACTTTGTACTCATTCGAAGTAGGTTAATTTATTATTTTGAAACATTTCTTAATAAATAGTTGTGATTTGAAAATGCTAACTTAAAGATTATAAATTTCATAAGGGACATACCCTTGATGTGATCATCTCCATTACAGTACAGTAAAGTTCATTTACTCCCTTTTTTTCTTCCTCCAATAAAATAATTAACACAATCTTTTATAACTCCTAGTGGGCCTCGTAACAAACTGAATGTTTTTTTCCTCATTATGTTTTTATTTGTTCATGACTATGTATAGCTGCAATAATTTTACTAACAGTGGAGAAGACAAGTAAAGTTGGTTTGTACATGTTTGGTTAAAAACTGGACTAGTAAATTAAATGTTGTTAAGTCACTTGAAAAAGACCATTAAATATTGTAAATAAAAATGTATGAATGTGTTGATGTCCATAGCTGTTCCAGAATCAACTGTAAGACGTTATTTGCAGCAGTTTGAAGACCAGTGGTTTAAGTTTTGTGATGAAGAACTAGAAAAAATAAACACTTTCTTTGCAGGTAAATTATTGTTATTTTAATAGTTATTTCATAAAATTAAATTTGAAAAGTAAATTTTCTTTATTCTTAACAACAATGTTGAAAGTTGTTAGTTTCTTGGTTACTGCAATGCGTTGTTTGTGTTCTTGATATAGGCAATAATTTTTGGAAAACAGTCGGGGAAACATGTACAGGGGCTGAGCAGTTAGCATGTTCTAAGTAGAAACATATCAGTTGAATAAAAGTCTTGATTCTTACTAATCTTTCACACAATATAGTTTTAACAAATACTGTCTGTAATACATGAAGTAAAGCTAGTTATCACTGTGGTTTCAATTAAATTCAATTTCATAGTGACTCTAGCACCTTTTGTTGAGTAGAGGGGAGCAATTACATTTTGATTTTTGATCTTTTTAGGCATTTACTTATTTAAGAGAGGACACTAAGAAGGGGGTTGGCATTTTTTTAAGTGTGTGATCATTTTAGGACAAATTATTCAAGAGAGGGGTGGCACTAATTCACGGATTATCTTTCAGAAAAACTAGCTGAAGCAAACAGGAAACTTACAGCATTAAAGAATGAACTTTATGTTGTTGGTGGATTAAAATCAGGCACAAGCTTGAATACGGTTAAAATAGGGCAAAAGGTGACCCTTGCACCCCTCAAGATGAGAAAATCTGTGAACAAGAAGAAGATAGGAGACATGAAGTTGGCCTTTAGTGAGTTTTATTTGAGCCTTGCTCTTTTACAAAACTATCAGGTGAGTTATCTATAGACTATATAAATTGAATTTTGTTGATACACAGGAATATCCTTAATTATACTGAAGTGCTGGTTGCTGTTGAATCTCTTTAAATAGGATAACTTTCAAGAATTAAAATCAATCTGCAGATTATAATTATAGTATAATAATAGATAGAATAGAGTTATATTATAATCTAGTTTAGATTATCACAATTCAGTAAGAGATTATTGCAATTCTGCAGTAGTAGATTATTTCAATCCACTAATAAGTAACTGTTATTGCAATTCAGTAATAGATTACTATAATCCAGTTACAGGTTGTTGCAATTTAGTAACAGATTATTGTAATCAAGTACTCTTAACTCCTGAATAAACCTACATGCTCGTTTATTTTTTTTGTGCAAATTCTCCAACATATACGAGAACTTATTTTGGTCTGTTCGATTATTAGTTTTTGGCTGTTGCAATTGTATACAAACCCTTTTGGGCCTGTACTACATTTTGTCAGCAGCTATACTGAAGGATAAGGCATAGAAAAACATGTTGTCCTTCATTGAAGACAGCAAAATCTGATGATTTAAAATTCAAGAAAGTGTTGCAGTTGGCAATCAGCTGCTCTCGGAAAATCAAATTGGTACTATTATTGACAGTTCAAGGTATTTTCTCTTTGAGTAGAATTATCTTGTTAAAAGTGAAACATTTTAATTGTTCCTCCAATTATTAAGCACTGGAATGTTTTGAAAATATTTTTTTCATTCCCAAATTTAAGAGCCAATAAAATCTGAATTTTTTTTTTGGCACTTAAATTAGAACAATTATAGTAGTGCAGTAATAGGTTATCACAATTCAGTAATTGATTATTATAATCCTGTAATAAGTTATTGTAATTCAGGAATAGATTATTATAATCCAGTTATAGTATTTAGCAATTCAGCAGTAGATTATTATAATCCTATAACAGATTATCACAAATCCATAATAGATTATTATAATTTAGTAATAGGTTATTGCAATTCAGTAGTAGATTAGTATAATCCAGTAATAGGTTATTGCAGTTCAGTAGTAGATTATTATTATAAAGTAATAGGTTATTGTGATCCAGTAATAGATTATCATAATTCAGTAATAGATTATTATAATCCAGTTATTGGTTATCACAATTCAGTAATAGATTATTATAATCCAGTAATAGGTTATCACAATGCAGTAGTAGATTGTTATATAATCCAATAAGAGGTTATTGCAATTCAGTAGTAACTTGTTATAATCCAGTAAAAGATTAACACAATTCAGTAATACATTATAATAAATATATTAAACATAATAGATTATTACAATTAAGTAATAGATTATTATAAGTGAATAATAGACTATTGCAATTCAGTTGTAGATTAATATAATCCAGTAAAAGATTATCACAATTCAATAATAGAATGTTATAATCCATTAATAGACTATCACAATTCAGTAATTGGTTATTATAACCCAGTAATAGGTGAATGCAATTCAGCAATAGATTATTTGAACTAAATAATTGGTTATTGCAGTTCAGTAAAAGAATATCAAATTCCATTTACAGGTTATCACAATTCAGTAATCCAGTTATAGGTTATTGCAATTCAGTAATGGATTGTTATAATCTAGTAATAGATTATAACAATTCAGTAATTAATAGCTTATTATAATCCAGTAATAGGTTATTGCATTTCTAAAATGTATTATTATAATCCAGTAATAGGTTATTATAATTCAGGAATAGATTAAGACATAATGGCATAAACTTGTAAGGATTAGACTACTAGGATATTAATGATCAATTTTTTCATCAGGATTATTATTAATCTTTATTACAATTTGACTGAATTATAATTATAATCATTAGAAATTGTCTTTAATCTGAGCTGTCCTGTTTTCTTATAGTTCATGCGATAAAATCTTGTCAAATTTGAAGTTATTATTTGAGCTTAGAGTTTTTATAACTTAACTATAAATTTTGCATAAAGAATAGAAAACTATTTAATTTTGTTGTACTCTTATTGTCTAGGAAAAAGAAACAAGAAAATTGAGAATTACTTTCTTGTCAATCTTTGTTTTACAGCAACTCAATTTCACTGGATTTAGGAAGATTTTGAAAAAGCATGACAAGGTTTGTATGAGCTTTTGTAAAAACTCAGTAATGTGATTCTATAAAATGGTATTTCAGAGTTCACAGGTTTTCTGTCATGTTTCATCAGCTGTTTTTATAATTCACCAGTGCAATAGTTCTAAATAGCAGCACTTGTTCTTCAAGGTGTTAGTTACACCCTTGCATAAGGATTTAACTACTAACACAGATTAACTAAAGGAAAATACAAAACTTGTAAGTGAACCAGCTCCTGATTGGGAGCACTCCATTTCTTTATTGTTTATAAGTAGCCCAAAATTATTTGTGAATTATGACCTATTGCTCACAAACAAATTCCTCAAGTGAAGGCTAGGTTCTAGCTTCTAAAACATTTACTGTCAGTATTTTTAAGAACTTGATCCTGATTGAATAGTTTTGTTTGTGAGCAATGTAGCCTAACTCTAAAATTGGCTATTCTAGATGAAGAAACTAGTGATCCACAGGTTGAAAGCTCAAAAACATTCTGAGTCACTGATGGTAATCAAGCCCGCAACCCTCTGATTACCGTAAGATGCTTGATCCAACCACTGAGCTACTGAGGCTCATGTGCATGGGTAGCAAGGTCACTGGTTAATTAGTTCTTGTCTTTTCCCGCTTGACATATGCCTCGCAAACTGCTTGCATAATGTGCCCAATAGTACATGTTGCTACTTGCTTCTGTTGTCAAAGGATAGTTTGAAACTGGGATATATAGTTGAAGAAGTTAATGATTCACAAGTTGAAAGCTCAGAAAAAATTCTGAGTCATTTACTGGAATTGAACTCACAACCCTCTGATTTCCAACCCCCCCCCCCCCAAGTCAGATGTTCTATCCATTGAGCTACAGAGACTCAAATGGAGAGTTATCACCCAATCAATCAATCATTTAATTGTATTTCACACCGCCTAGAGTTTGCAATACAGTACTATTATTTTACATATTTACAAGGCTTACAATAGAAAAGGTGGGGGCCTTTAATTGTTTTTCATGATTAAGACTTCTGAATAAAAGACTGAAAAAAGTTATTATTGAAAACCTAAGTGTGACTAAAGCATTGTTGTCATTGTTGTCGTTCCTCAGATTTTTGATGTTCCAAATGGAGCCGCATATAGGATATCAACAATTGAACAAGCATCATTCTTTATAAATAAGCATATTGATCAACTCATCTTCGAAGTGGAGGTTTGTTAGGTTTATATTTTGTAAAAGTTACTTAATTTAGCCCTCAGGCTGTGATGTAATTTTTAATAAACCATCTATCTATCTATCAAAGCGGTATTTTCTGAAAGGGGCCTGATTCAAAGAAATACCAGGCTTGTGATAGTATTGTCAAGACTGAAGGTTTGCTAGGCTAAAAGATGCCTACCCTAGCTAGTAAGATTAGTTTATCATCAGCTAGTGTAAGGTCCTTCAATTTAATATATTAAATACTCATTATTATTACTCTCCTTGACCAAATCTTGAATGCTAAAAAGTGCCTTAAAAGCTGTTACAGGTATAGTACTTGTGGTTTTGATGAATTTAGAGTTGTTACCTTACCCTGTTTAATGATCAATGGCGCTTGTAGAAACATGGATGATCATGAATTACATGCTTCTTTTCTTATGTAGAGCATTGTGATAAATGAACTTGAAGGTGGAAATCGTTCGAAAGCAATGAATAGACTGAGGGTACCCCCACTGGGAGAAGAAGCAGTGAGTAATCAGTTTTTGATAACAATAGAAGTTAGATCTGGTTGGCGAAGTCTTGTTTGTCTCAAATATTGTGAGACAGCTGTCTCTAGCTCCTTTCTTCCCATGGTGGTATCGAGGTCCAATCAACAACAACAATAAGTAACATTCACCCAGACACAATTTAAAATTTAATTAAGAAAAAGATTTCAATGATAGGTTTTAATTGGTTTGACCCCCTTTTTTGTTGGGGGGGGTTACGGGTTTGTCAGGGGTTGTCAGTTGGCCTGAAATACCGGGTAACAGTTGGGTTTCCACGAATTTCCTTGTAACTTATCGCAGGCACCAAAACTGTGTCAGCAGTTGTTTTTGTCATTAGTGATGGGGAGAATGTTTACAATATTCCAAGTTTTCTGTATAGAGCTCAAAGAAGTTGCAAAAGGTTTGTGTTTTTTTTTAATCAAAACGATGGATGAAGTTCACATGTTAGGGTATGTTTTAGCCTGCTGAATGTGCCTTGCCTAATGCTCCCCACCTCTGACGTCATAAACAACCGCTTACAGGCGTTTCTGAGCTGTCGTACAAGAAAAGAAAAGTCAACTTAACTGGTAATATTAGCTGTGAACATGATTTTTTAAAACAAAAAAACTTAGTTTTTGTATTTCTTACAACGTAATAGTTGTAACAAAAACGTCATATTTTGTTTTTTTTGCTTCAGTTTTCCTTTAAAGCTAGTTTGGGTAAAGGGTTACTTGCTTATCAACTAGTGCCAGGTTTTTACCCTCACCTTGAAAAGTGAAATCCAAAATTTATTTATTTTCACAATTGCTCAAACTGCATGCATCATTTAATTCAAAGACCTCTTCATTAATTACTTAATCACTTATTTCGGAACAAACCACTTCACTATTATGAAATGATTAGTTCTTCAGTGGCACTGAAGAAGCAGCATATCTGCTTGCGACAAATGTAGCTGTGCCATGTATTTTTACAGGTTTTAGTAGAAGCACTTATATTTTTCAAGAACAAAGTCGGTATGGAGTGACTTTTTATCGTAAACTCTGCACTGCTAGGTAGAGCATCACTAACATGCTACGGAATGAATGAGGTTTTCTTAGGTCGTTGTGACCTTCATGGTATGGTCCTGATACTGATTGTGTGAAAAAGCCAAAAATTAGAATGCCAAGTTAAACTTGCTTTTGTTACCATAATCATGATACTGTAAGTAAAATTTAAAAAAAACAGTCTTTGCTTTTGCAGCTAGTGACGAGCTCACATTTTTTTCGACCCTTTAATTGATTTTGTAGAAAGATGGTGGTGTTCTTTATCGAGTTGGGCTCTTTTCTGGAATTTTCTTGATGGTGATGGCAGTAAATGTAGTTTGTGGTAAGAACTTTGCTGTCTCGTTCAACTGCTTAACCTTCCCAACGGAAAGTGTTTGTGCAGTGGTGGGAGTGGAAACCAAACTCAATGATGACCGAATTGTCTTGACAAGAAGGCCATTTGAACACGATTTACAGAATAATCTTTCGTTTCTTTGCTTCCATGGAATAAGTCCACTTTACTGTAGACTTGACTGTAAAGACCATACTCTTGATTGATTGGTATAATCTCAAACACATTGAAATTGTGTATTGCTAAAAATTTACAACTAGAACTAAAACTTTTCCCATTATCAATTTAGGAGAATTTTGCTTTTTATGCTTTGTAGTTTTCTATGTTTGATCAACTTCCGTCTTCTCATTAAATACGACCTGTTTTGTAATCTTGATGTATGTAAGGAAAAGTTAGACGTTGATAAACCGGTCGCGACTGAAAGAGTTACAAGTTTATGTGTTGTCCCTGTCATTCGCCATTCTTTCTTAAGAAAAGCTCTTCTGCAGTACCAGTTCATTTTGTTTCCATTTCTTCAAGGTTTTTACACCGACCACCATGGTGAATGGCCGGTTATGATGCGGTTGTATCGAGGGTTTTTCCTGCTGTTCCTCTGTACATTCCTGTTGGCTCTCAACACGTACGGGTGGAGAAAGAACGGGGTGAACCATGTACTCATATTTGAGCTGGATCCGCGCAACCATCTCAACTATCAACAGTTGCTCGAGGTTGGTTCGTTATTCACTTGCAAGATAAAACTCTCCTTTAACTGTCACTTCAACACGCCATTTTTTTCTAACGGAAGTTTTTAATAGATCCAGCCCATTGTGCCCATCTCAAATTTGTTGAATTCGTGGGAAAATGCAACGATAATTTACCCCAACAAAAGAATGAAACGAGTAGAAAATTATGTTAGAAAAATGGTGTATTCCTTGCGGCTTTGATAATCCCAAATTGGTAAAATATTATGTACTAGTTGTTTGTGTACTAATAGATGCTGGCAGAACTTTCAAAAGCAAGAGCATCAAAAGCATCTCTATAAGATCGTTATAGCATAGGCCTCTTTACTGGCCTATTTCACTGACAACTTTCTGTCGATGCTTGTAACATCAAGATTTTTCTTCCTTCCATCGCCATCTCAGGACTTCCCCCCCCCCCCCACCGCGAGAGACGTGTGAGATTTCAGCCAGAACATTCTACACTGACGACGTAAATTTTGTAATTTATTTTCCCACCTACCTCATGAATAAATATAGTAGACAGTGGTTGCCGCGATGGCAAACGACCTTTAGCTAAACAAGGCTTAGAATAATCTTGTTTTTCCGGTATAAAACATTTTTATTCCTGAAGTAGTTTAAAGGAAGAGCAGTTTGATTTTATCCCCAATTTCTTTCTGTGCGCGATATATTTGTAAACAAGCCTACGTATCTTGTTAAGCTAATCAGCTTTACCACCAATACCTCGGTAGACAAACGTCATCAGTATGGAGTTTTGCTCTCAGACGTCTTTCCCGTGGGGGAGGGACAGAGGACGTGTTAAGTGGCAGCTGTTTTCTTAGGTCACACCTTAGGTCTATGCACAATAAATGACGAGATTGTTTCGACATTGCTCAAGAAGTGCGAGAAAATCTCGCCTGTGATTCGTTTTTCTCAAAGCTTTTCTTTCGTGAACTACAAAAATTCACGCATGTTTCTGTCGTTGAACAGAGCGCATGTTTTTTTGTTTCTATGTTAAAACGACCATTAAAATTAGTTTTACTTTTAGCAGAAACAAAGGCTTACCAGTTGTGTTCCAACTGGAGTGATTATCCTGTCCAGTTATTAATTTGTTGTGTGGTGGATTTGCTGCAGGTGGCTGGACTGATGGCTGTCGTGTGGGCAGTTTGCCTTGCACTTTTCATGTTTGGCCACATACTTAATCTTGACGCATACACTCCTAGTTTGGCGCTTGGCTGTTTTGTCGTTGCGTTCACCTTCAACCCGTTGAGAATTTGCTATTTTAGTGCAAGGTTTTGGCTGCTTAGAATTCTGGTGAGTTGACACACTTGACTGATTTTTATATTAGCTGCCTTCTGATAGTTCAGCAGTATCTTCCGACTGTTTTATTCTGTTCGCAGTTGTTGTTACGAAGGTGCTATTGTCGTAAAATTCTTTTCATTATCAACTTTTGTTTGAAAGTACAGTTGAACCCCGACAACTCAAAGCAAAACTGATTTTCCCCTAATTTCAATTTTCATTGGCAATTCAAGTTATCAGGATTCAACTAAAGTTTCTTTTTCCCTTGGCAATTAAATTCAATTGAATTATCTACCTAGTTTAGCCACATTTTCTGTGACTGTTTTATACTGTTTTTTTTTTTGCAATTGGTTGAGTTTTGTAGCTCACGGGTTTTGACTAGTTTGTTGGGTAGAAGTAACGTAAAGTAAAGAGACTATAATTTGTATTGTCCGACTAAAATAAAAGAAAGTCACATAATTGAATATTGAGAATGCTTTCCAATTTAGTTACATGTCCCAGTGTATCGGGCAGCTAAAATTTGTAACAGCAAGCACGAGTCGTAGAAAGGTATTTGACACTGAAGTACCGCGTGTTGTTCACCTGTGAGAGTGAATGTTGCTCAATTTTTCAATTTGCAGTACCGCATTTTGACTGCTCCTTTTCACCATGTTGGTTTTGCTGATTTCTGGATGGCAGATCAGCTTAATAGCCTTGTCGTAGCTCTACTGGATTTCGAGTACTTTGTATGTTTCTACGCCAATGACTGGTATTTGGCCCGGGATCAGAGTAAGTAACTTTCCATTTCCCTGTATTTCAATACACTGTGCTCGAGAATTGCTCTATGGTGCAATAACAACAGTTCTTTGATCTTTTTAGGTTTGAATCGAATTAGTTTTTCGACAATTTTTTTTGTATGCCAAAAAAATTTTAGTTAAAACTAATCGGTTTGAAAACCATAGCCATTGAACATGGAGTTCAATTGAGGGGTTTATAAAGGCAAGATCTTCTCAAAAACTATTCATTATTTTGAATTTGGTACTCCAGAAATGTTTTTTCTAAAGCGATTCGCTCCCGCACCCAGGCGCCTTTCACGCAGAGTGCACGGGGAGTGAAATGAGGCCTGGTACGAGGTTTGTCTTTGCGAACGCTGGGCTGGGTTGTTCAAAGGCTGGCAAACTTTAAGCCCAAATTCAAAAATAAATTATTTTCTAGGGAAAGGTTTTACGGTTCTAATAAATACTGTTCAGATTTTCCACCAAAAAAACTTGTCAATTCCCAAATTACAGCTCAAGTCAGTCACTGTAAGTTTGGAACTGACAAGAACGTAGGTTAAGAATTTAGTGCTCTCCGCTTTTTTATAAGAACAACTTAATAAGAACAACGAGGCTCAGATTGGCCAAAATTTAGGAACAATTTAAGAACAAGCTGAGGCTCGGGACTCGATTGAGCAATTTTTTTTTAGCTTTACAAAAATTGATTCGCAATTTGTTTTTCTTTTAATAATTATCTTTGTTTCAAATTTAACACTACCCTGAAGATTGTTCCTTACAATCGTTGTAAAGATGCATACCGCATACAGTATCTTCAAAGGGAAATGGCAAGCAACCCGTTTTCAAGTACATTTATTGCAGTAAAGTACCTTGTGTCCACGATTTAAACCACACATAGAAATAGGAACAAATTAAGAACAATTTGAGGCTCCAACCGCCGAAAAATTAAGAACAACGAGCCTCGGCCAAATTTACTGGTCCTTACAAAAAAAGCGTTTGATCGACCTTGAGTCCCTAAAACTTCAAAGTATATATGTCGAAAAGAAATTAAGAATTTTAAGAAATAGTCTTTAAAAGTTCTAAACTCTCAACATAAACAGATCGAGTAAGTTCTTGGGGAAATATTCTACCAATATTTACACATAAGCCACTCGCTATAAATCATGGTTATTGCAGAATTTCATTTGGAGTAATCCCTACGAAACCCGTTGATGATTTGTGACCCAAAGAAGACAAAGAGCATTTTTGGTTTTGATACTTTATCTCATATAAATTTTTTGTATTTTAAACATCAGATAAAGCCATGGTGTGCCATACCAACGTGTTCGGAATCAGACCGTTTGTGGCGTGTCTACCTGCGTGGTTCAGGTTCGCACAGTGTCTCCGCAGGTACCGGGACACAAAGCATGCCTTCCCCCATTTAGTGAATGCCGGGAAGTATTCCACCTCCTTCTTCGTTGTCGCCTTCTCAACACTAGGTAAGAATTTAAGCACTCCTTGTTACATCTACAATGCTTTCAACAAGTGCTGGTTGACGACAAGTTTCACTGGCAACTCTGCCTTAGTTCAGTGCTACTTGGTCGTAGTTAAGACTGCAAAACAGTCTCTTCCTTCTTCGGAAAGATCGAAAATCCAAGCGTTGTTATCAAATGGGGGACTGGAACAAGGAAATGGCCAAGCAAATGGACTCCGCTACTCCGCGCATCCGTTTTTTCTTCCCAGTCTGCCATGTGATGAACACGCTTGGATTTTCGTTTTGCGAGAGAAGAAAGAAGCTGTTTTGCAGTTTATAGCTTACATAATTACTCTGTGCTACTTGTTTCGATTAAAAGTCACAATTGTTTGTGATGCCAAGAAACCGTGCTTGCTCCAGGAGGAAAATTCTAAGTGGTTCATATTTGCTGCCCGAAGGATTGCGACTGTAGCAGTCTCTACTCAGACAGAAAAACTTCCGGTTACCATTTATTTTCCATATATGATTGATTCGGCCTCTAGAGGCCAATCAGGGGAGTATTTCTGCTATATGGTTGATTCGATCACTGTATAAGTTTATGAAGAAATACTCTATTCGCCAAAGACTTGATTGAAGTTGGAGGGTGTGCGATCTTCGAGAGAGTGGTTAAATAAGGTATGAATAATGCATCAAATTTACAGCAAGAAAACATTCATCAAGCATCCGAAAGCGTCAACGAACTTTCGAGAGGAAGGTAATGCGCTTTTATGGCTCTTTCTTCTTTATTAAGCAACCAAAGTGACGCTGTCAACTCGCGGACACAATCAATCATCGATTAAACTCTTCATCACTGAGACAGCTGATGTATTTACGTGCTCTTTTAAAACAATCAACAGACAAACTGAACACCCAGGCCTCGATCATCATTTAAGAAATGCCAGTTTAGAATTTTCTCTAAATGATCAGGCCCCGCCCAGGATATCCCCGTTCCTTTTTGTCTTTGCATTTTACGACAGCTGTGTGCTACGCGGCTATTCCTCAACTTTAGCCACCTAATTCGATTGTTATTGAAAACCCTGCATGAACTGAGTCATTACGATCACCTATTTCTGCAAAGAAGCAAAAGGCAAACATTTCGTCAAATTTTCAAAATCAAATCTGCATCAGGTTTACTCAGAGACTGTATATAGTCTTTAGACCTTTGTTTGATTTACTTACCAGGGAACTTAAAAGAACCCAAACATTTGTCGATAAGAGAAGGGTTGCGACCCGGTTTCTGGTTGGTTTGACCAGGAAAAGCCTATTAGCTACACCTAGCTAAATCCTTTCTCGAGCCTAAGTGGCTCGTAGGACCGACGTTTAACTTCGGTTTCGCAAAGCAGACGAGTGTCTTTGATTTCCCCCGGACAGGGCACCAATCTATTGCTGGTTAGTTCCCAGCAAAACTGGTACTCATTTATACAGCTAAGTCGACTGGAACAAAGTCAGGTAAAACGTCTTTGTCAAGGACACAACTTAGTGGTCTGACCGGGGCTCGAACTCGCGACCCTAGGATTACGAGTCGAACACGCTAACCGCTCGGCCACTGCGCACCGACCAAGAAGAGCTTAGTGGTGTGATAGTAAAACCGTTAATCTTGTTATTATTGTTATTATTATTATTATCATATTTATTATTATTATTTCTATTAGTATTGATAATCAAGCTACACAACCTTGAAGCGATACAGGTACTGCATTATGAAACTGAAAAAAAAGTCAGTGTTTGATATATGAAAACTACTTCTAGTAACAATCTTAATAAGAACAACTACAATTATAATAATAGTAATAATAATAATAATAATGATAATGATTAAACTTGAATGTATAACCTTAACAACCATCTATCCTCTTCCTCCTAGCCAAGACAGGACTACCAAGCAGTGGCGTCTATTTTTATATCTGGATTGCTTCGGCGTTTATCAGTACCTGTTACACTCTCACGTGGGATCTAAAGATGGACTGGGGACTGTTAGATAAAAACGCTGGACCTGAAAATCGTTTTTTGCGTGAAGAAACAGTTTATAGATATTCGGTAAGAACAAATCCTGTTATCAACGTAAAAATTGTTCTTGTGGTCATAATGGGGATGAAAAGGTCTGTGAATCGGCAGATTTGGCCAAAGATGCAGATTTCAAGAACAATCTCAGTGGTTCTGCGGATCCAATAAACCTGGTTGGATTCTGATTTTGGCAGAGTGTGGATTATGGATTCAAAGCATAATTCTTGCCGAAATGCGGATCTCTCAATGGCTGCGTCAGCATGACGGATTTAGCATTAAAATTTTGCGGATCGTTTTAATCATTTCATCTCAGATCAGATCATTTAACCTCCCTCTCAACCCCTCCCCTCCCCCCCCCCGCCTTCCCTTTTGAGTTACCATATGTAATTTGTCCACCCATTCAAAATACTTTTACTAATATGTAGTTGTTGCTTCTTTTCTCTTAAGGCCTTTTATTACTTTGCAATGATTGAAGATTTTATATTCCGGTTTTTGTGGACGATGACTGTGTCGGTTGGAGATCATGGAATCTTCCATTCGGAAGTTCTGAAGACTGTTTTAGCTATCTGCGAAGTGTTCAGGTAAACATCTTGTTTATACGTAAAAAATAACACAAAGAAAGTTAATTAACCTGGTTCGGTAATTTAAGGCTTTACAGGCTTACAGGCTTTAAGGGGCCCATTTTATTATTATTATTATTATTATTATTATTATTATTATTATTGTTATTGTTATTGTTATTGTTATTGTTATTCCAAGGAATACCGACTGTATTTTCTCCTTTCTGACTGTCTCGTGCTTTCAGAGAACAGCCTTTGGTCTTGAACTATGTTCGACAAACGTCACGAGATAGACAGCTTTCGTAGTTTTCTGAATACCTCCTTTTAGTTTTTTAACCGGTCGTACACTTTTTGTCTGTTGCAAAGGCAAACTCGAGCTTACTAAAAACTTTCCATAAACCCATTGAGTTCTCTCTTGCACACCTGTGTTGAAGTTCGTTTTTCGCTACCAATCACTCTAAAACGTCACTTAACCAAATTACAGGATCTGTGATACATAGTTATTGAAATTTATTCTAAATTTTTTTGGTCCGGTTATACAAAGCCGATTAGTGTAACCCAGAGTAAAGTTTTAACCCACGCTCGTGTTTCTTATGATCTGTTGACTGGCTTGGCTTGCATGTACATTTGTGGTAAACACGTTTATACTGTATGAAACTCTGGGCAGTGTTTATAAGCAGAGCAAACCTTCCATCGTAATGACGTAACTGTTTGAATGTTTTTCTAAAGGCCAATTTACACGGTGCAATTTTTGCCTACAACTGTTGCATGCAACTCGCTTACGCCATACACACAACACGAATTTTTCGTGTAAAGCTTTGCATGCCACGTTTGCGCGCAACTGAACGCGATAATTGAAATAGTAGATAAAAACGCAAGTTGTCGGGTGTCTGCCTTTTTCTGAGAGCTGCACACGACTTTTTGTGTTGCAAGGCCAAAAGTTGCACGCGTGTAAATCGGCCTTAAGCCCAATATTGTAATTAACGGGCATTAGAACAACCCAACCATGTAAATGATGAAATTTCTTTTTAGCTGATTTATCCAGTCGCTCAAAACAGTCAGGTACTGACTATTAAAATATATCAAGACCAAAACAACCTTAATTGTTTTTTCCTGACACTACTGACTTTTTTTTACCTGTTTTCGTGGAAAACTGTGAATGAAGCAGAGAATATTTCTCGTACGATTTTGTCTATAAACCCTTTCTCTACACAAAAATATTCAATTTGTTTTCTCTTTTTTTAACTCCAGGCGTTTCATATGGAACTTTTTGCGTCTTGAAAATGAACATCTTAACAACTGTGGTCAGTTCCGAGCAGTGCGTGACATCTCGGTGATGCCGATCGACGCAAACGATAGCCTTTACATTGAGCACATGATGGACGACAACGACGGGCCCGTTTCTGAGAAAAAGAAAAACCGAAAAGTTTCAATGTGCGTCGGCGTGTCACTGCGAAGGCTAAGCTCTGGCGAGTCCATTAATGTCTATGCTAGCCAAAATAACGATACGACCTTATAACCACCCTTGGTGATGAGTACATTCCACGTTCTGTCAGTGTTCTGGCGAATCCCTGATAGCAAAGAAAGTGTTACGAATTCGTAACCAGCCGTATAGGGAAGGCTAAAGCTGCAAAGAACAATAAATAAATTTTAGAGGGTGAAGTCAGATGTAAAAAAGAACGAGGTCAAGTTTGATTCAGGTTTAGTTTCTTAAAATTTTGATACAAACTCAGAAACACATAACGTTGATTCCTTGATAAGATTTGTTTGATGGTTTTTGTATGCGAAGAAATCAATTTGGTATACATATAAGTCCGAGTATTTTTCCACATGAATATAAAAAGATAAATATTATTTTGTAAATAGCAAAGTTTACACGGAAATGCTTTAATATATTATATAAATACAAACCTATTTGTTGCAAAGATGCCGTCCTCAGTGGCGAGGTTATTTTGAATGCAAAGTGCTTCCGGTCCGGGGATTCTTTTCTTGCTGAGTTTTGTTTTAAATCTGACAAACTTGCAATCCCTCTGGTTTGGGTACACACGGCAACCTTGATATCCTCCTTCATAAAATAGATATGAGTGATAAAAAAATGAAATCTATAAAAAGTTTTACGGTTTTCTAGCGTAACTATGGTGAATCTTACCTGACAAGGGCACTATGATCAATCTCATCTGACTAGAAAACTATGGTGGATCTTACATGACAAAGGGAACTATGGTGAATCTTACCTGACGAGGGAACTATGGTGAATCTTACCTGACGAGGGAACTATGATCAATCCCATCTGACGAGGAAACTATGGTGAATCTTACATGACGAGGGAACTATGGTGAATCTCACCTGACGAGGGAACTATGATCAATCCCATCTGACGAGGAAACTATGGTGAATCTTTCATGACAAAGGGAACTATGGTGAATCTTACCTGACGAAGGAACTATGGCGAATCTTACCTGACGAGGGAACTACGGTGAATCATACCTGACGAGGAAACTATGGTAAATCCTATCTGACGAGGGAACTATGGTGAATCTCATCTGATGCAGGCACTATGGCGAATGTCACCTGACGAGGGCACTAAGTGGTTTCCACCTGACGAGGGCACTAAGGTGAATGTCACCTGACGAAGGCACTTAGTGATTTCCACCTGACGAGGGCACTTCGGTGAATCCCACCTGACAAAAGCAATTAGTGATTTCCACCTGGCGAGGGCACAAAGGTGAATTTCACCTGACGAAGGCACAAAGGTGATTTCCACCAGACGAGAGCTCTTCGGTGAATCCCACCTGACGAGGGCACTATGGGAAAACCTACCTGATGGGGGCACTACAGCGAATCTCACCTGAAACAGGCACTACAGTGAATGTCACCTGATGCAGGCACTATGGTGAATGTCACCTGAC
>JAOBAT010098369.1:0-16309 GCA_026413305.1 Hydrozoanthus tunicans
CTGCCTTTGCTCTAACATCTGCAAACGGTTAGACCTTCGCGTCTTCTCGGATAAGGACGTTAAACTGTAGGCCCAGTTTTCGGGGGACTTAAAAGAACCCGCATCACTTGTCGAAAAAAGAGTTGGGTGATCCCGGTGTTGTGGTCTGACTTCTGCTAACTGAGGGCAACTCTTACTGAACATTACTGTGAGTCGTATATAGCGGACTATCTAAGGCCCTCAATACCAGAGTCATCTGTAAATCATTGTTCAGCGCTATTGATCGTATCCACATGGAAAAGAGCGCTATATAAATGCTAAACATTAACATTTTAAATGTTAC
Source organism: Hydrozoanthus tunicans (assembly GCA_026413305.1). NCBI lineage: Eukaryota > Metazoa > Cnidaria > Anthozoa > Zoantharia > Hydrozoanthidae > Hydrozoanthus > Hydrozoanthus tunicans. The sequence goes on from JAOBAT010098369.1 coordinate 323, forward strand.
TGTCCTTACCTTAACTGTTAAGCTAGACATCTCGCCGGTCAAAGCAATGCTTGGTGCTAAGGAACTGTCATATTAAAAGACAGGAACTGTCAGCTTAGTAATTATCATTTCATTATAGAGTGTAGAAAATATCCTTAATTTATGTTATAAATAACAAAACCTTAGCAAAACGCTCTAAAATGGTTGTCAGTAAAAGTATAAGCTCGATGTGAAACCCGAAACCTATTTAGTGAAAACAACTCGAAAAAACGTTCTGTGTTGTAAAAATATATATACACCATGTGTTTTCGAAAAATCGTAAGTATGGTGAGCTGAAGATTTTTTAAAAAAGACGTTCAAAAGCATTGAAGAGAACCTGTACTACAAAACTGATTTTTGTTTGTTTAAAAGCATCTGTTTGGGATTCCAGAAAAGGTATTTTTTACGGTGTCTCCTCGTCATATCTTTAAAGATAGTTTACAAATCATGTATGCAAGGTGAATGCTTTAGGGAGCCGCCATAGTGGACGCTTGGGAACTAGTCGATATCACAACGTCAACCTGCAGTTTTCTATCAAAAAATTGTCACCTTTTTGTCACATTACTTAATTTAAAGGAAAGGATTTTTTATGTTACTGGATAATTATACAAAAAATGCAAGCAGTAAGTTAAAACAGTCCGAATTGGTGGCAATAGAGCTGATTCTTTATACAGCTTAACGTTGTGACGTCAGATGTCAAACGTCAGTGCGATATGGCGGCCTCCATGAGATGGACTTGTACTTTCTTGACTAATTTTTGCAGAATATCAATAAATGAATAGTTTCAGTAAGTACATTTTGGGGACCCAAAATTGGTGTTTTTAGACATATCAAATATAGAATGCAGGTTCTATTTAATGATTGTGTATATCAAAGAACTGTATTTACTTCAGTTTTATATTTAATGTGTGCGTGGGTAACCTTTCTATGTGTTATCGGTAAAAGAAACAAGCAGATCCGGATCAGAAAACCTATGGATCCTCAGATAAACAGGAGTCATAAATGAATCCGTGTGCAGGGTCACTAGACAGTGCAACGACAAGGCAAAAGCATAAATGAAGTGTTGTTGAATGTCGGGGATGAAGCGGAATCTTGTCAGTATGATAACTCGTGATTCCCAGATATAATTCGACCAATAATTCATGATTCATTTATAAAATTTCCTTATGATTCATGAGACAAAAATTCAAGATTCATGATTCATTTAGTTTTTGTCCATGATTCATGGTTCACAGCCTGCGAGATGATGTGATTCATTCACTTTTTTAGCCGTGATTCATGACTCAAGACTCCTATTCCACTCCCGATTGAATGAAAACAAAAACTCTCTCAGTTTCAGAATTCTAGTTCACTTCAGTTTTATCTGTTCAGTTTAGTTTTATTTATTTGACCACATTACAAATATATTTACTTCAAAAGTGCTATTATATTTCACCAAACTACTAATAAAAGTAGCAAGGAAGCGCAAAAGAAACCATTGTTTTGGCTGTCGTCACGGCTTATATGCTGTTTAATTTGCTACTGCTGACGTTTTTTTATGTAGACGGAACAAACTTTATAAAAACACTCGAGCTCAGAAATTTTGTCCACAAATTAAGAACAAGCGGCCAAAATAAATTACCGGGGCCGCAAAATTTTTATCAACAACTTTAAGAAATTTATTCAGTCCTTGTGACAGGTTAAGATGTATATAGGTATAAGTTCATAACCGCTCAGGGTTTTTGTTTAATCTTAAAAACAGCCGAAAACGCATTTTTCTTAAAGTTCAAGCGCCTTTTTTATTGTTCTGGACAGCTATTAATTTCAATGTTATAAAACTGAGATCAGAAAATATTGCCAAAAAGTTTAAGAACGGCGTGGGTAGCCTTAGCCGAAAGTCATTGACTCTTACAAAAAAACCTGAACGAATACACTATACAATTTACGAAGCGACATATAAGAGAACTTTTAACAAATATTTCGGCCGCACTCCAGCGAACAACTTCATGCAGTGCAAACGACATATATCAGTGAATGCGTACTGATACACAAATATATATGCTAGTTATATAAAGATAGAAAGTGGGAGAATTTGAGAATTGTTTTTGCTTAAAAAAAACCGCCTATACTGAATGTGTTTGAATCCACCCACGTTAAGCTGTACTGAAACAGAAAAACTTTGTGACGTTCGAAATGATCAGTACAGTTACACAGTGCACGTATTGATGACGGTAGGAAACCCTAATTATGAAACCAAACTTGTATACTCTTCTTTGTCAGAGCGAGTTCCTCTGTTTATTTATAACAATTCTATAAATGAATCATGAATCATTGGTCGAAAAATATCAGAGAATCACGAATTATCATACTGAAAAGATTCCGCTTCCACCCCAGATTCTAGACGAACTCTCAACTTTGCAAACACGGTTAACACTAGAAGTGGAAAACACTCGATTCTCTTCTCAAATAAAGGAGGATTTAGAAAGTACAAGACACAATTAAACAAAATTAATTAGTCACAAGTATTGCGGTGCTGGCCAACTCGGCGCCTTTGACTAAATTTAACAGCCTTGTGCAATATTGGCAAAACAAAATTGTTAGGTTAAGGAAATAGAAATTTGAATTTTTAGAGATCGAGTTAAAGTTTACTTAACTTTTCTAAGTTTTGCCTTATGTATTTTGAAGGACATGTATGGAGTTTGAACCTAAGGACTTTTGGAAACAAATGTCATTAAATACTGCGCTGACTAGTTCTATACCTCGACTTAAGCGCTCCGTTTTTCATTTGCAGCATGAATAATATCACTCGTAGTACAATGCTGACTAGTTTAGATAAAATGTTTTCAACTGGGGCAGTACATAGTATACAAGTAAGTGCCTTGCCTCACATAATGTTCGTTTTTCAAGCGAGAGCACTAATTAAAACTTGAAATCCAAAACATTCACTGATTCAGTATCATTGTCGTTTTCTAAATATACAACTATGGTGTCGTGATTAAGCGGGGTTGTTAAAAGTGTATTAACATAACAACACAAGAATATATCAACTAGTTTTAAAAGGGCATTATGTGTAGTTTAAAGACAAAGGAATTGTTCAGTTATAGTCTTCGGCAGTCATCTACACACTGGAATACTTATGAAGAAAAGAAACTCAAGAAAAATAACCTTTCAGCAGATGGACTGTATGAGTACAATATTAGTAAAGAGGAAAAGTTTTAATTTGCTTAATTTTGAAATTCGATTTATGTATCAAAACGTAAACCACGATCATAATGATAATTTAAAGCAACCGCTTTTTAATGAATCAAAATGACAAAACCAAAGGAAAGAAGACTTTTTACACAACTCCAAGGGGAAGATCTTCGGCTTGGTGTTGAAGTTGTAAAATGAGATGTTAATATGATGCATTCTTACTATTGGTCAAACTATCACTTTAATTAAAAGCATTCGCTTACATGTTTTTGTACTAAAAAATGTCACAACGTTTTTTTCTGCTTAGTAAACAATGCTAAATAAACATAAACAGGTAACATGTTTGACTGAGCAAAAATGTACCGAAAGAATTCCACTAAAACTACAAAATCTAAAGCGGAGTTGAGACCATCGTTCATTGAAGCTTTGAGATAATTAATCTAGCTCAGTCATAGAGTCATGCAAGTCTTCTTACCTCTCAATCAAGAAAAGGGCCACAAAAGTTCTCTGCTGTTTCCTTCGTACAAAGACTTGTTTCAAATGTGAACAATATTGAGGGACAAAACTTAAACAATGAAAGAAAAATCTTGGTTGAAAAACAGGAAGACTTTATTTTTGACTGAGTGGCTGTGGTAAAATCAAATGCGCCAGTAAAATCACTGGTGTAATTCCGCTGCAATATCATGGACATAATGAGGCTAATTGTATGCTATTTCAGTAGATATATTGTTATGTCTAGGACAATATTGGTCTCTGCATGACAGTTTAAGGAAAGCCCATTCAGAAATTTCAATAAAAGCTCAACTAAAACGCAAATTGAGTTTATGAATATTCAACACTTTCTTCTAAGTGCGCATGTATACGCTGTGTTGTCGCAGTTTCTGAAATTTTCACATTCCAAACACGAAAATATTATCTTGCCTTGCATAATCATATATACAACACACAACATGTTATTGGTTAGAAGTGTTCAACAACATACGAGATTGACTCTCTCAAACTCCAACTTTACGCAAGTAACAGACGCGCATAACAACTAAACAACAACAACAATAATATTTTATTTTTTCCTTTTTGTACTTGTGGTCATAAAAAAAGAAAGTAAGAATTTGCGTCATTTTACAGTTCTTCAAATTTTTTAAATGTTATCGATGATTATTTTCTTTTTAATTCTAATTTATTATAATTTGAGATATATGCTAACAATAATAGTAATAATAATGAAATGATACAAAAATATAATTAAATAAAGGTGATAATATTGGTGATATCATGATGACAATGGTAATGATAATAAACATTTGATTATTATTATTATTGTTTTGATGATGACGATAACGATTGTAAAAAAATGATGATGAAAATGATTATACAATAATAACATAAATGATAACAACAATCATGATTAATAATAGTGGTTATGGTAACAATTTCAATAATAGCAACAATAATAATATTTATGATAGTAATGATAATCATAATTAACTTTAGTTTGTGTCATGCAGGCCTAAAATTTTGCTTTAAAAAAGATAATTTTTTTTGTGCACAACTAGGAAAGGATGGTCTCCGAAAACGTTTTTTTTTAAAATTTCTTTTTAAAGCAAGATTTTAGGCCTGAATAGCACAAACTAAAGTTTATTATGATATCTTTTACGGCCTACAAAAAAAAAATGAAAACTTGTAGAGCATTTACAAGAATATTCGACCGAGTAATAATAATAACATAATAATAACAATAATAATAATAATAATAATAATAATAATAACAACAAAAACATAATATGAGGATATCTTAGGTGGCCACTTGAAGGATACGGCTAAGAACGCACAGGGGATGATGGGGGTACAGATAGTGGATGACGTCGTACTACCTACTACGAATACAGAAATAAGTCTTGTCGAACACCTTGAATATATCAAGAACCTTCAAGATCTGTGTCAAATTATAAAATAGTATAGAAAGCCTTGAACATCTTAAAGTTTGATTAGCGAATGGATTTTACAAATTAGTTTGAATCTTTTTTTACTCATACGTAGAATGACAACGTTTATTTCATTTCCAAGATATTTAACTACATATATTTTTGTTTAAGGTTCACAGAGATTTTTTATGCATTATGCGCTTTATCTCTGTTGTTTTACCGTTTTCCCTCCGTTTTTACTGCCCATAACATTAACGATTACTCTCCATCAGGTTGCTCTTCTTTATCAAACCCACCAAACCGTGGGCGAGAACCTTACTCTCATCGATAAAAATTTGGGTTCTTTTACGTCCCCTGAATAGAATCCAGGGCTCGGTTCCTCAAAACCAGATTAATGCCAACCCCAGGGCTAAGTTTTTTAATCCATGTTCCTGTTTCCAACCTTCCGGAGCTTGCTTTTGAATGAAAATTATTACTTTTTAGCTGTTTGTATTATTGTTAATTCTGATCGGAATTTTGTATGCATAACAAAGCTTTGCTTATGAAGAAATAATTGTTTGAATTTTGTCTTAATCCAGGGTTAAGTTAATCGGGGTTTTGAGGAACCGGGCCCTGGAGACTACTGAGACCAACGGCTTGACGTCTCTGTCTACGGACAGTGAGTTTTAACTGCAATAACTGGAAACATACGGAGATAGTGAACAACCTTATCTCACATACTTTAAAGTGTTAAGCGCTGATTCCATTATTTATACTGCAGCTGGAGATAAAAATTAAGGAGGCTTTGCATATTTTTTGGGAAAGGCCAACACTCAAAAACAATAGCTCCACCACGTAAATCCTCAAGTTATCTTTTTAACTCTATTATTATGTTAATCTCTACCTTAAATATATTCTCACTCATTGTACAAATTGTCATTTCACTGATGAAGGCAATGGGTTGTTTGCCGAAACATAAAAAACTTAAACATTTTGTGTTCTTAGTTAAAGTGTTAGCTGGCCTGCTCTTACCTAGACGGCTGGAGATATTGTCTAATCAAACGTTTCAACCCGAAAGAGTTCAAGAATTAATTGGATAAGAAGATCCACTTTTTACTACCAAAAGCTTTCTCAAAATAAACCAATAAGAAGACACCTGGCATAATTACTTGCCTTGCACTGCTCATTAAGTCAAGAATGGATTTTGCGTGCTCCTTCAATGTATCTATCTTTCACGTATCCAGCCTGATTACTCTGGAAGAACATTTAATTATTCGTGCTGTAACTAATTTTAAAGCTATTTTTGCAACAGCATCAATAGGTGATATTGGACAGACGCCAGCTCTAAAGAAAGCTTTCGTCACGATCTTTTTTCTGAATAAGGGTTAAATGACTTATTAGCTGCAGATCGGACAATGCTGAAACGTGTAGTAGATGTGCTGAAACCAGGCGAGTAAACAGTGGGCATGCGCAGTGTTGACGAAGAAAGAATGCAGGGCGATGGAAAGACACCTAAGCTTGCCAGGTCACAATAAGCATGCCAAGAGCTTGGCTCAATTTGTAAGAACTTTGTCTGCCGAACACAAATCCCAGATTAAATTTCTAAGGTTCAGTCCCTGGTGTTCAATTCCAGGCATTGTCAAGCGTTTGAGAGATTCGTGCGGCCTCAGTCTTTCACCAACTTTCCGCCATGAGAAACGCTTTTTCAAAAACCGGCTGGCTGGCCCTGAGGAACTTTTTAGGGCAAAAATAGGGGTTTCAAATATATATTCTAGGTAATTTTAGAGATAAAATTATGGCTGGAAAACATGAAATTTAAGGACAAAATTACAAGGTCATTATACGTTGTGGTTTAAAACTATGCTAGGTTTGACATTTATCTCCCTTTTGTTGGTGGGGAGCCGATCCTTATAACCCTGATGAGAATCACTCCTTGGGGGAGGGGGCACGAGTCAACTTCCTGGCTTCTGATAATTAATTGCAAAACTTAGCAAGAATTAAGGTTGATGCGACTTAACAGTCAAAGGTAATGTCAGTAAACGTTCAAATGTTCCTTGGGGGGACCACGAGTCCATCTCCTGGGTTCATGATATTTTGCAACACTTAGCAAAAATTTAGATTGATGGGACTGTAACAATAGCCAAAGGTACCGTCGGTGAACAATAACTTACAAGATAACAAATTCATTTTGGATGTTCGAGCGTAAGCGTCAAACTGCATTACATGTATTATATGGAAGAAAGATTTATTTGTACAAGTCAACATCTGCTAGTCTTGCGAGTCTGACCACACGCACCCCAAGCTTTTAGCTTGTGTAACGTTAGCAATTTCCTGTACAAAGACTTATGAATTTAGTCAAAATTTTTAAAACGAAAATATTGGAAATGAAAATCTCACCTACCTTGTACGAATTCAACTGAAGTTTTTTACCTTGTACGTATTTTGGGCGTGATTGAACGTGTATGATAAGGATTTTTTGCGATCGCCGTTCCACCCCAAAGACGAAATCTTGACTATGTACGGAAATATCAGACTAGCTACAGGCTGATTTGCATGTGGTCTGAGCTTTGTTTTTCGTCAGCTCGTCATCTCGAGCTATATATACACACGCGAGTTAGCTTGCCATACCTGTAAGTGGTACTGCATCGCGTACATCACTAATTATCACTCGGTACTCCCCTTGCGAATCAAATGATTGCACAGATTATTTGTGTTTCAATTAGATTCCAAGTTTATTGCTAACTTGAATAATAATTCTCAATTAATTGTATATTATCTTTGTTAAATTTCTCAACTAATAGCATATTATTTTTACTTGTAAGTTTTTCCTCAAGTATACGAGTTTCGATAGAAACTCAAAATATCTTTTATATGTTGCAGATATAAAAAACGCACAGCATATAATTCATAACTTTAGTAATTCAAAAATGGCTGTTCATTGCATTGGTGTAGCCTCAAATTTAATTTTGCGATGCGCAAAAATTAATTCACCATAATCACTAGCGGATATGATATTTACCCATCGTCCCTAGAGGAAGAAAATTGTAAAACTGCTGATAAAAGCTTACAGAGAGATTCTAAAAGGGCTAAACTGACCGCAACAAAAAAGATTGCGACATGTGTGTAGGGCTATCCAAAAGGAATTACAAGCGTGTAGAAATCTTAAAGTGCTAATAAAATCGCATAGAGAGCATCGGCAATGCTCAAATTTGACAAACACAGTGTTAACACTATATAAAATCGCATAGAGAGCATCGGTAAGTCTCAAATTTGACAAACATTTATCAGTACAGGGAAGAGTTTCACTATTAAACTGTAGCCTTCTCTGTTTCTCTCTTCACGGTTGGAAGGCCGCAATGCATGGCGGTAAAGTGCACATGCAGCCATCATCTTGTCCGGTGTGGTCTGTATTGTTAGCACATGGGCGGGTATAAATTAAGCAAAACTGCCTAGCTTTCTCTGTCTTCCATAAAAAACGTTCTCTGGTTATGATCGCAAGGTTTTGTGTTGAAAATATCACAGTTGGTGTTGCTAATGGCTTTTTGCTAGGCAGAAGATGTATGTCATGTATGGGTGTCCTCGGAAAGAATTGTTATGCCTTCCGAACCATAGATGTTGAACTCCTTTCTACGAACGAAAATGTTAAAAAAAACTTAAAGTTTTATTTGTTCATCTAATGGTAATTAACTACATATTAAAAATCTTTCATTAGTAGTCTTAAGACAAGGTTTCACTTAAAGTGCATATAATACTAACAAATTTTTTTTGGGATCAAATCATTTCACAATAGTCATACAATTAAAGTACCTCTGCAAGAAAATTTCGAAATTTGGTCAATTTTTTTTTCTACAGTGGCTCGAACTAGCATAACTTTCAGAAAATTACATGGCCGCTTGGAGATACAAATTTTATCTTCTCGTGTTTAAAATGTCTCACTCATTCGTTGCGCTCACTCGTGAGAAATTTATTCAACACTCCTACATAAAATTTGTATCAGTCTGCATGGCCATGTAATATCTCAGTGGATAGACTCTACTGATTGAGGAATAGTGGTTAGTGAAAAAGTACAGACAAACTCTCAAATTTTTTGAAATCTGCTGCCATCTGGAGCCAAACTTGGTCTGGTGATTTTGGAATGTAGTGGTCCATCCAAGCAAAGTGACGAAGGATGACAGAGTATCCATTCAACATACTCTTCGATGCACTTAGTAACAGTCTTTATAAAAACTAGTTAAGTTTACAGTTAGTTAGCAAGTTTTCTTATCAAATTATTACTGAACAAATAATTTGTGACTGAACAACTGTACCTTCAAACTTCCAAAGAAGGATCTGACTGTTGGCCCTTCTTCATGAGTCTCAATTCCTGTTTCATTTTTGGTTCAGCAGTCTGGGTGTGCCAAACCAAAATCTGTGAAGAAAAAAAGCAAAATATTTCAACTCCAAGAATTCACAAAAAATACTAATGCATACGTGATAAAAGCTAAGCTAAAGCTAAATCCTTTCTCGAGCCCAAAGTGCTCATAGGGCCAGCGCTTATCTCCGGTTTCTGTAGTGTTAAGCGGATGAGAGTCTTTGACTCCCCCTGGATAGGATACTAATCTATCGCAGGTTAGCTGTCAGCCAGCAGGAGCTGGTACTCATTTATAGAGCTTCTGCTATATACAAATCTATCTTTTCGTCTTCAATTAGAATAGCAGAGTCAATACTAATTTTTTTGTCAATAGCCAATATCCCCAGCAACGTTTTGCAAAAAATAATCTCTTTGAGTTGTTTGCAAACTTGCACTGCACAACTGTTGACAATTAAAGCTTCAATGGTCTCGAATTTAGACAAATTTTCCATTACTTGTGATAGCGAGTGTTAAGGTTGATACAACTATCCTTCTTACCCTCACATAAATCAACTTGAGATATAAAAAACAGGTTTGACCAATTATTCTTAAAATAGAACATGATGTGATATCGAAACCGGTTAAACCAGATAACAATAGAAAAATTGAGCTAACAGTCACATTTGAAGACTGGAAAAACTGGCTTCAAAACCAGTCAGACCTGACCCGGGTTGAAAAGGGGGCAGGACCAAACTGGTGATGGCATCATAAAGGGGGCAGGGCTATCCCTGTGGGCTCAGACCCCCGATTCTCATACCAGTGGCTCACTGCAATGCATTTTTGGTAAATAAGATAGAAGTAATTTAACTGAGATTTTTTTGGTGATTTTGATTAGATTAATGCTCTCTGCCTTCACTAGCTCAGACTGCAGTTATTGAAGTCATTGATATGACAAACATTACTTTTACAAATAAATTTGATGGAATTTGTTGTTGTTTTTTTACCCAAAGCAAAGCCATCGCCACATATTAGCCATCAATTGCATAGTACAACTACAATCATTAGTTTGTTAGAGACAAACAATAGTGCAATTTTCATAGAGATGCACAATCAATTGCACCTTTATACAATTGTTGGTATGAATGGTCTTTCATTAATATGAACTGACAAACGTTGGTATTTTTTGAACAAACCTTATTGTCCATGATATCTTCTTTTTCACAATACAATAACATTTATTTGGTTCCCCTTTGGGATCTTCATACCAAGTTAACCACAATGCCACAAGAACACTGCAGTTGACGTTTGGATTCATGAATAAAGCCCTCTATGTCGGCAATAATTGGTTTTTATCTTTCATTACAGTGTATACTATTTAACTAAAAGTATACAAAAAATATTGTACTGGATGGTCATTGAAATGTTTTGTGGCTTATAAAAATAAATTATAGATCTATAATGTACCTGTTTGCAGTTATTAGCCAGTGGCTCCAAATCTTCCCTGCTCACTAGTTTTTCTAGAATTGATGACTCCAAATAGCCCCTCTCAGCATCAGGGTTGATGTTAGCATCTGGTTTGTCTACAACTAGCTTTGCGTTGATGGCAAACCCGGCCATGTCAACAGGAAAAGGCCTTGAAGGCTTCCATGCTGTATAGAACCTAATCACTTTACCACCTTCACAAACAGGTCCCTCCCACTTGAGACCACCAACAAGACCAACTGGCCATACAGATACTGCTTTTGTGTGCCTCATCTATGGAAGAATTTAAATTATATTCAAGTAACTATTACCATTGAATAATCCCCCTATAATGTAACAATCTACTACTGACATTAACCAATGCTTTTAACATAAGGGCTTTTAAAATTATCTTAAAGAAAAATAGGTCAAAACTGTTAAAGATTTTCAAAAAATTCAAATAAAAGTAGAGTGTAACTATACATTAAATATACTTTTTTTAAAAATATTGAACCATAGCCTGGTAGTAATGGGAGAGATTTAGAGTTGCTACTTTCATTTGCAGTAGCTACAAAATAGAGCTTGAACTTTCCTTGAAAAATCTATTTTAATGCTCTATATCAAAAACAGTTACTACAGGTAAATATTTTAATTAATTCATACACTGCAGAATAGTAGAGGTTTCAAACTGTAGTTCTTCTCTTGAGTAAAGTAACAAATGATGGGAGTCCAAAACTCAGCAAGAATATATGTTTATTATGATAGGGGGTAGGTGGGGGGAGAGAGGGGGCTAGAGCATGGTTCAAGTTTTATACCCCAAAAAAGTCCTATGTAAATCTGTGCTTCACAAGTAACTTTCATTGGACCAACTATTTATTTTATCAGAACATGAAAGTGACAACAAATTTTTGATAGAAATCATTTTAGTCAAAATTACTTACATATGCTAGGGACTGGTCCAGATTACAAGGCACTATTAAAAACTTCTGGCCAAATTTAGCAACCCCAAAAAACCCTGGTTTAATTCACAGACCCGAAAAAATCCTTTTGAAAGGCAAAGTTTCAGAACTGCCAAGCTTCCAATTGAGGTTACCCAGAGCTCTGTCAGTCGACAAGATTGGCTGACCAGTATTCAGGGGGGGTCAGTCTCTTTTATTCAGAAAAAGTAAATTGTTATTCTTATTTGGTTACCAAAATGTCATGGGCTTTTTTAAGTCCCATCTGGGACTCAGAAAAAAATTTCTAGTTTAAAAGCTTTGTTAGGGGATCTAATCAATCCAATTAATATTTCCTTGAACTCAAAGCTTAAATATTCTATAAAAAATTTTATACAATAATTCAAGTCTGTTATTTCAGTATATACTTACTTGCTCAAACAGTTTTAGATCATAGGTATTGTCATCATCAGCAAAATACACAACTCCCTTCATAGACTTAGTGTCAAAATTCTTACGCAGCCATTTTAGCCCCAAATTCCGTTGTTCAACTCCTCGGGCTTTCAACCATCTTGGCTCATTTTCTGCTCTTTTCAAATGAATAGAAGTTTTGATTGCTAGATGAGTGTAACGTAAACCACTGTATTTTAATAATCTTCTAACAAGATCAGATTTGCTTTCTGCATCCTCTACAACAATCCAGTGAAGCCTTGGTATATGAAGTAAAGTCTGGGAGAGCCTTGTTAAATCTGCCTTTTGTGTAAATCTTGCATGAGTTGGTGTAATAAGATAAAGTGTAGCAGCTGTACCAAAATTAAGATAATCTAGTTTTGAAATTCCAAGAAGACTCAGTTTTTTGTCTACGAGCTTCATTTTTTCTTGAAGTTTTTGCTCTCTAGAGCGTAACTTTTCATGAGCAACAAGTTCAACTCTACTTCTGATGTCCACAAAAGAAGACCATTCACCTACAAATAACAAAAAATCTGCATTAGTAGCACTTTAAATTGATCATTCACTTTATATAATGGCATTTTGTTACCTATTAATTTTATAATTTGCACAAAATTAGCTTCTTTGATATTATTTTATAAGTTATAACTGTTAATTATATATCTAATTGTATTAGTATATAATATTGTCCTCAAACAAAGAAAACTGCTGAAAGCCTGGTTGTCTGTGATGCCTTGAACAAAACATCCCTGCTTGTTGGGAAAGGTCTGGCACTACGTTTGAAAGACTACTGACCAAATGAAATTGCTTACCAATTTTTTTTATATTTTGAAAATATTTACTAAGAAGAAGCTGTTGCTAAAGTTTTTGTCTGAGTTTTTAGAAGAGTGGGCTAATTACTGTTTGACAGATGTGCTTACTCCAAAAAATAGTTTAGATATTAAATCTAGGAGCAATTAAGAAAATATTACTGAAAAAATTATCTTCCCAAGAAATAGAATTTCATTAAAAAGTCCAATATGGCTACCGGTTGGTGGGGGTGTTTTGCCCTCATAGGCAAGGAGTTAACTGACTGCAGATGTTTCATTATAAATGTATAAAAATAGATAAAACAACAACGTATCTATATCAAATATTGTATTATGATCTTGGCAGTTGTGAATGCAGTTTAGATAATCGCACAAGAGAAGCCCAGAAAAATTTTAGGGTTTGAACCTGGTTCACTAACCAACTGAGCTTTGGAGCCATGTCTGTTAGGGGCAGTTCAATTTTAGTGGGTTCATAATGCCATTTGAAGTACTTGGCACAATATATAATTATTATGACTTGAACTGTGGCACGTAACTATGGTACAAATCAAAGTAAACTAAAGTTCTGATGCTACGTACAGTAGCTATCAAGATGCATGTAAAACTATGTTTACCAAAACAAAAATTTAGACTACAATTCTTCAAAGAACTAAAACTATTAAGTTAAACATAGAAACATTATATTGTATTAATTTTATAACAATAAAATTGACACTCTATCTGTTCTTACTGCTACCATTATAGGTGGTGCAATAAAATTAATACAAACATACAGTAGACTTTGAACAACTTAATTAGATCTTAAGCCTGATCTAAATACATGTCGAATTTTTCATGTATCAAATCTAATGTAAATAAGCTATCTAAGAACAGTAGAAATTGCTCATTAGCATTAGATTCGGCACATGAGAAGTACGACGTTTAAAACAGGCCTTAGATACAACTTTGTAAGTTACCCGAAAGTAGGTCAAATGAATTTTTTATCATCTAGATTAAGAAATCATGAAGGCTCTTTTGGTAAACAATAAAAGTTAAACTTGTGAATACAATGAAACTTAAAGGCAGAGGGCATTCTGTAATTTCAATTCATGAAACAAATGAAGACTCCTTTAGTTACATATTTCTTGTTTGATTGTCATTATTTGGTCGTCACTATGAAATTGAAGCATATAGTACAAAAACGACATAAATGACTCCAGGATAGTTTTGAGAAAATGGATAGCTTGTTTTTTCTAGAGAATTGCCATTTACTTGCTATTTTGATAAACAATAAAAGTTAAACTTGTGAATACAATGAAACGTAAATGCAGAGGGCATTCTGTAATTTCAATTCATGAAACAAATGAAGACTCCTTTAGTTACATACTTCTTGTTTGATTGCCATTATTTGGTCGTCATTATGAAATTAAATAATTTAATTATTGTCGCTACTTCGTGTAGGAAAAATCATAATTCTTTTCTGAGAGATCAGTGTGGTCATTGAAAACACGTGTCATGTTGTAAACTGGTCTTGCAGTTATTTTTGTAAATTATAAAAGCGAAGAATTTGCACTACTACTACTAAGTATAAACTTAAAACATTTTAAAAGTATAAATAAATGTGTGCTTCATTTTAGTGTAAAACAATGTCCGATAATCTGTAAAAGCTACGAAACCAACAGCTGTTGATCTGAGTACCCGTCTATTGAGAGCAACGTAGTAAAATAATGTGTCGCGAATATAGTTCTCAAAAACTAGGCACTTATACCTCTCGAGCAATTCGACACAAGCCATAACAATCCTAGAAATCCCATCGCAAGGGAGAACCCCACGAGTCTTTGAGGAGTCAGCAGTCTTAACAGAAACATGCTCCTGATTACGTAGCGGAATGTGGACAAGGCAAATTTGTTGACATACTATCAACCATTCGACCCGTCTTTGTCCCTTCTTCTACCAGACAATGCCACTTGTTGTCTAGTTTCGCCAGGCGACTTATTTACCCGTTTTAAAGCTGTGGGAAACTGGACAGAGCTTGCTCCCCAGTCTTTCTGGTGTCAGTAACAGAGCTTGGATCCCAAGCCTCGATGCGCTCGTCCAAACTGTGGTACCTTTTAGCGTGTTGCTTTAACAAAAGTTCTGCCATTAATTTACCGTTACCGTTTTAGCTCAGCCTGTGAGGACATAAAAAAGTTTAAGGATGGTCTGGCCGTTGATTATGGCTGGGGCCCGTGCATATGCCCCGTATGTTGTGCTACCGTTTGCCGTTGTCGTAGGCACAGTCGGGTATTTCTTCGAAACGCACTTTCGAGAGAAAAGGAAATGGCAAATGGACCCTCCCAGCACACTAGAGGTACGGGGTGAGAGAATTTTACAAGTATCAGAAGATCCAACACAGGTAGAGAGCTTGGAATACCGGAAATCAGTTCCAAAGACGATTTTTGATAAGAACGTGACAAAGCAAGAAACCTTTACAGGGAGACGATTTGAAGCACAAAAAACTGGACTTGTAACTGAAGACAGTCGAGCAAGTTAGTACCTTGAATTTACATATTATTACAGTATCTTGGAACGCTTGTTTTACTGAGGGCACAAATGAACAATGTGCATAGTTTGAGAATGGACTTTGAAAGAACTGTTATTCATCAAAGAAACACGGACACATGTTTAATTGCAATTGACAGTTTTGGTTTGATCATGCACCCATAGAGCTCGAATCACTTTGAAAATAAAGAAATATGGAGACCATTTGTTTACAAAATGGGAAGTAAGTATTGTAAGTAGATAACTGTAAGTCATTTGTATTGAATGGCTCTTGAAAGTCGATTGGTTTGGAGCAATGTTTTGATAACAATAAAGTTATCCTGCTAAAAACGGTTTAACAGTAAATTGAAAAGAAATTCTTACTTCATGACCACTGCTTGAAAACCTACAAA
>JAOBAT010098380.1:0-16308 GCA_026413305.1 Hydrozoanthus tunicans
CCGATCTCGCCAAGACGTTTTTCACCTCCGTGACGATCACCACGGCCGCATGACGTGTGCAAGTACGCGGCAACTGCTGATATTTGATTTCCGGTTGGCCTCCGTGAAAACACGGAAGACTTGTGCTTAAGCTCTCTAATATTTTTCTATTCACAAATCGTCACTAGAACAAAAGAGAGGGCAAGCGAGCCAGACCTGGTCGAAAAGCGCAAACCAGAAGGGTGTGTTTTGCAAGCCGTCGTCGTCGATGTTGTGTAAGGTCCCTGTTGTTAGCATACACAAGGGACCGACTAATCGGAAGTTAAAATTGAATAAAGTTAACATCGTGAAGCGAAGCGAGGTGAATAAAGTCTTAAAACAACTTAGAACTATTTTAACCTTTTGTTTGTTTAAATTTGGTTTTGAATCACGAATATAAAAAGACCTCTCGAACATGAGACAGTCCCACTTATTTTTGCATTTTCTTTAAATACTAAAATGATTGGAGAGGTCAAGAGTGTCCGCATGTGTTTTGCCTTCATGCTCTTTAATGTGTTGATGTTAGTGTCGGCCGGTGTGGCCGACACAACCAGCGTCACACTGGTCGCTTTTAAAATGGTGAACTACTTACTTGCTGTTAAACAGGGCCGGTTTTAAAACATCATTGAGTTTCCGGCTAGTAAACGCTAATTTTTGAAGAGAGCTAATCCAGCAGCGCTGGTAAGTGAATTATATATACCTTAATCACCATGGCAAGCTAATTAATAGAAGTGTAGCTTATGCAATGACAATTTATACAAGCTTTTGCCGGCCATTTTGGTGTCCTTAACCAAAGAACTTTGACGGTTTATTTTCTTTAAGACAATAACATGGTCGCTTTTTCTTTTGTCTAAGGCGTCTTTAGGTGAAACCAAAAAATTACCTGGACACTTAAATTTTCTTCAGTGACAGCTCCCTCTTTATCCATTACAAATATTATAATTGAAATGTTGTAGTTGTAAGCTTCTTTGCCCAGCGGAAGTGTTAATGTGTTAGTCTGTTTTTCGCTCGCCACAACAGGACCGTTTTCCAAGCCATCTGGAGAGTCCTTGTAAAATATGTTATAACTAAGTGGTAAATCGTCGTCCATGTAATCACTGCAGGTAATGGAAAACTCTGTGAAAACTGCGTAGCCGGTGGAGGGCGTGACAGAACAAGCACCACCAGAGGGTGGTCTGTTGATCGTCCTTGACAATTCGGCAAAACCTCGTGTAGTCGCAGGAGGCAACCAAACTTCAGCACGAAAAACAGCCGTATCAAGATACTGCAATGCACCTGCTTTCACAGCTAGAAAACTTTTTGACAGTGGTGTACTAGTCATTAAACTTGCATTGTCATACTTGAATAATTCCCCCGTGCCCGGTTTGTTGAAAAGCATCCACTCGTAGGCAAAACTGCTGCCTGGAGGGCACTCCGAACAGGTGACCTCTGCCACGACACTAAGTTTTTCTTTTGCGATGATTTTCGTCTTGCCCTCAAATCCAAGAAGCGGCCTATGTACGAGAAACGTTATCGTTTAAAGGCAAAACTTTCGAGTTCTTAGAAAAATGTCTGCTCTCTAATACGGATAGGAGATGAGATAATTTTATCCTTAACCTAAAAGAGCGTATCTAATCGTGTGTTAAAGTTTTCCCCCTTTTTAAAGGTCAACATAAACATTCTCCAATTCATTGGTTGTCTAAAATAAATTGGTAGCGTGGTTCTATATTTTTTGAATTTTAGTTCACGATAGAACAAAACATTAAAATTCAGCGTCCGTTCGTTTAGGAATACTCCAACTAATCCGGATTAAGAATACAATTTTGAAATTTCTTCCAGATTATCAGGTCGATGAATTATCTATCTCAAACTTAAAATTCAAAAGAATTGTATCACTGACAAATACTTTATTCGTAACTCCGCGGGAAAAACAGACTTACGAATCGGACAAAGTTTTTATTCCATGTGTTCCTATTCCAGACTAGGTCCAAACGAACCAACCCTTGGTTTTACAAAATATCTATGAAAAACACACCTTCTAACATACACAAACAGAACTACAGAAAGAAAAAATGTCTTAAACTGGCTTTCAAAACTTAAACACAGCAAAACTCATCTTCGGTATGTAAACAATATTAAATGCCTTTCGAAATAAGTTTAAAAGCTTTCAAATCCTTGAAGTTATGATTTTCCTTTCAATCACCAACTGTAGTTCAGTTAAAAGCTCACGTAATTATGCCTTGAAAATGATTATAAGTTTCAAGGAAAACAGTTTTACTTCATCCTGTTGCTTTCTGTGAAAGAATGTAGTCAAAATCTACTTACATAATTTTTACAATCGGCGGATCGCCTTCTTTGATGAAGAGAGTCATCTTTGCCCAAGCTGATCTAGTATCTTTTTTTATCTTCACATGAATATCATAAGCACAGTTGACAGTAAGATAACCGGTTGATAAGTCCACTTTGTTGCTACTGACGTTAAGCCGCGCCGGCCCGTTCGCCCAGCTGAAACACCCACGTGTCTCGTTGCAAGGCGGTGCGTGCGTGACATTTGAGGAGTTAGTTTGCTTCTGAAATGGCGGCACTAAGGGAACAATTGGAAGGATAGAGGTATTGCTGTAAGTGTCAAAATGTTCATCACTCTTTGAACAGAACCATTCGAACTCCATTCCATCTTGATTTCCTTTTCCGACGTCGGGATCGTAAGAAGGCAAAGCGTCAACAGTATGAGTTTTGCCAAAACCGATAGCCATTGCTGTTCCTCCAGCTATTTCTGGTAATAAAGGAGACGGTACCACGCAAATAAATGCAGTATCATCATTGAAAATTCCGTCAACATTTAACATTGTGAGAGTCAAGCGAACCATGTAACAACCATAATCAAACGTTCTAGGTGGTACAACAAGAGTTGCATCTTGTATGTATAGTTCTTTAGGGGGACTTACTTTGGTGTAGTTGCCGCCATCTTCAACTTTGTATATTTCCCATAGCTTTGATGTTAGATGGGAAGCCTCACAATCGATTCTGTTTGAAGATGTAATTCTAAAAGACTTTGATTTTAAGTATTTAGGAGCAGCTGTCAGATTGACTGCGGCGTCCTTTTCAGTGATGTTCACTTCTGGGTAACGACAGGGTAGATTCAGAAGCGCAGCTTTATCAACAACCTCAACCTTCGAAACTTTGTTGCATCCAATTACTTTAACTTCATAATTGCGTACGTAAGTATAATTGTGCTGAAAAGTAATCCCTGTACCGCTAAACATTCTTACATCGTTCGAGAGGTTGCATTCGGTCTCACAAACTGTATTCGCATGGTCTTTATAAACCATTTTAGTGCCATTGTCTAGGTCAACTAAATAGCAGGCATCCGTAGCTTCCTGTCCCAGAGAAATAGTGAAAGTCATGGGTAAACCTTTCTTGATTGGCCCATCATTACTGAAAGTGATATCAAGTACCGCCTTCTGTAGGTTCAATTCCATTTCCTTTGTGACTTTGCTGACCGCATTTTCGGCAGTTACTTTAACACGATATTTACCAACCAAATTAAACTTGTGTTCCAAAGAGCTATTCATTTGGAGTAATTCGTTTCCATCCCCGAATTCCCAGAGGTACGAAACATTGGTGCCGTTTGCAATGGTGGTGCTAAATACAACAGGATAATCTTGAGGGAAGTATGTTTTGTCTACCCCACGGCCCTCTCCACCAGCTCCCGCATCACCGGCCGAATGTCGGGCAGTTGCCTCTAACTGTTCTATAGGTACTTGTACCTCGATTGAGGTTGCATAGGTTGAGTTACCGATTAAATTCTCAAAGGTACAATTCATAGAGTATGCGCCATGATCATGGTACTTGTGTTGCAAACTGAAAGGCATAAAAACAATTTTCTGCGATAAAAGTTCTGCACCATCACCCCAAAAGCAATCGTAAGTAGTGTTTGATGGTTTTTCTGCTCCCGGTTGCAAAGAAAATGTAAAAGTAACTTTTCCATCTGGAATTGGTCTAGGACTGTCTGTTGTTAATATCAAAAATTTAGTAGCATACTGCAATAGAATATATGTTGTGAGGGTGACCGAGCCGACAGAGTTGTGAACAACAGCTGTCACTGCGTGGGTCCCCTCATCATAGAACTCGTGTTGAATTTCGCTTCCTTGTAATGGGAAATCTCCCTCGTGAAACTGAGTACTTGGTCGCTTATCAGAAAAATTCCAATCGATCGTTACATTAGTGCCTTGGCCCATGGTTATCGTGAAGCACGTGGTTCCATTTACGACATATCTCTCGTAACAACTGACCAAAACTGGCGCGGTTATTGTTTTGTCAACGTAAACCGTGAACTTGCGTAACTGTAAATCTGTAACAAGATTTACAGCTGTTAAAGAAAGCTCGTATACGCCAACGATTGGAAACATGGCTGGGCTAATGGAAGTGCTACCCGATAGAGTGTCACCAGAGAGAGAAGAGATTGGGACTTCTTGAAGCGAACCACTCAATTTGTGCACCCACGTGAGGTTGTAGGTAATATTTGTTCCCGTAGCAGCTGTCCAGTGAGCAGTGAATGTTTGGTCGTGGGGTCTGGGACCTGGGTCGGTTAGTGTAAGAACTGTGATTGGTATCTGTACAATGGCTTCTACGTACGCCGTTGCGTTATAAAGACGGTTAACGCAGTAGGTTTGAACATAATACACACCTACAGAACTGTATTTGTGTTCAACAAATCTCCCTAAGTCTTGCGATGTCGTTTTGCTCTCCGAGTTGTCTTGCCAGCTCCAAGTACAATTGAAATCAGTCCCGGTTGTTATATTAAGCATAAACTTAACTGGATCTGTAAGATTAGTTGGAGATGTTGTAACCACAAATCCGGTAAGAAGCTCAACTGGTTTATGAACTTGAATTGTCTGACTAGCATTCATCCGACTTACGTTGTTATAAACCGTGCAATAAATGGTATAAAACCGCCAGACTGGGTAACTTTTTAAGAACGGAGGAGATGCGGAAGTTTCAACAGAGCCGTCGTCAAAATCACAAACGTATAGTGGGTTTGTCCCCTCGGCACACGTTACTTGAACCTTCACTGTTTCGTTAACTTCAATATCTCTGTTGGGATGCTCAACATTCACTGCACACCCACTGACGGGTACCTCTACTATGGCCACATAGTCAATGGCTAAACTGGAGGCAAGGTTGCTGGCATTAACTGTGATAGGATATTCTCCTACTGCCGCAAAGGTGTGATAGTAACACGTGGCAAAGACGTAATCAACATCAAATGTTCCATTTTCATACACTGTTCCATCACTAAAATCAACTTTTAAGGTCACACCACTTCCTCCAGTCAAATAGAGACACGTCACTGTCACGTTGTTTAGGGTCGTGACTTCCGTAGTGGTGTAAAAGGACAAATTCTGCACCTCGTTCTGAACAACAATCTTGCACTCAAGGCAATGTGTGGATAGCTCATTGTTAGCGCATAACGATACGGTGCGTGTGGTTGGTTGCTTGAAAATGTGAGTGAAATCAATGTCTTGAGTTGTCCTTGTTTGAAACTTGGAAGAGCTTGTGTTGTCCCCATGATTGATGTTATATGAAATGTTATATCCCGGATGAGCGTGTACGGTAAAAGTGGTGGTGTAGTTTGTACGTGTTGCACAAGGTGTCGTCCAATTAATTCCTGGAACTTTTTCGGTAGCTACTATTGCCGCTCTTAAATTCACCTCCACATCTGTATTTTTTATATTGAGGTTTTCGTTGTAAATACCAACTACAGGATAAGTAAAAGGAACGGAGAACCTTGAAATCGTCTGGCAGTGCGCCCGAAGAGAATACCGGATCGTTTTTTCTACTGTTGATCCAACAGCAGTGTCCAACATTTCTCCAAGTTTGGGGACGCTTCCCTCATAGACCAGAGATGAACTGTTTTCGAATTTTGTTTCGCCGTTCTGTGAGGTTATCTTGGCAGCATTAGTATCCGGGTAACCGAACCCAACAATGTCTCCTTCCAGAACATCGACAGAATCTACGTTACTGGAACTACAAAAACCATCAAGCATTACAAACTGACGGCCTTGTTTAGAGATATAAACGAGATGAGTTTTCACCAACTCGTACTTGGCCTCGGGAGAAACTGATGATTTAGGGGCAGGTTTGTCGCTCTCGATACAAACGCCTAATTCTGTTGAAAAATAGTTGTTTCCAGAGCAAGTTTTGTTGTAGAAAAATTCACACTTTTTGCTTAAGCCCGTGTCACAAGAACCGTCAAAGTGGCAGTGGTGATTATCTGCTCCTCTTCCGCAAACTGGACGCCAAATCTACAAGTTCCAAATTGCGTTGGATTAACATTGATTAAGTACAATTACCGTGAATGAAGTCAACAACAAAGTGTTTACCTAGAACTAGTGTTTTCAAAACAAAAAAATCGAAACACCAACAAAACTGCCCAATGATATAGTGTTGAGTGGTGGACCCTGACAGTGTTGTGTGGTGGGCCCTTATGGTGTTGCGTGATAGACCCTGATGGTGTTGCTGGATAGACCCTGATGGTGTTGTGGGGTGGTTCCTGATGGTGTTGTGTGGTGGCTCCTGATGGTGTTGAGGGGTGGACCCTAATAGTTTGTGTGGTGGATCCTGATGGTGTTGCAGGATAGACCCTGATGGCGTTGTATGGTAGACCCTTATGGTGTTGCGGGGATGGACCCTGATGTATTGTGGGGAGGTCCCTGACACTGTTGTGTGGTGGATCCCGATGGTGTTGTGTTGTGGCTCCTGATGGTGTTGCGGAATAGACCTTGATGGTGTTGTAACGTTGTGTGGACTCTGATAGTGTTTCGGGTAGGACCTAATGGTGTTGTGTGGTAGACCCTGATGGTGTTGCAGGATAGACCCTGATGGCGTTGTGTGGTGGACCCTAATAGTTTTGTGTGGTGGATCCTGATGGTGTTGTGTGGTTGGCCCTTATGGTGTTACGGGATGGACCCTGATGTGTTGTGGAGTGGTCCCTGATGGTGTTGCGGGATAGACCCTGATGGTGTTGTGAGATGGGGTGGCGCCTGATGGTGTTGTGTGGTGCACCCTTATGGTGTTACAGGATAGTCCCTGATAGTGTTGTGTTGTGGACCCTGATGGTGTAGCGGGAAAGATCCTGATGATGTTGTGCGGTAGTCCCTAATGGTGTTGTGAGTAGAACCTGATAGTGTTGTGGGGTGGTCCCTGATTGTGTTGTGTGGTAGGCCCTGATAGTTTTGTATGGTGGACCCTGATGGTGTTGCAGGATAGATCCTGATGGTGTTGTGCGGCGGTCCCTGATGGTAGGGTGGAGTGGACATTGAAGGTGTTATTGGACGGACCCTGATAGTGTTGTTGGGTGGACCCTTGTTGTGTAGCGGGAAAGATCCTGATGGTGTTGTGCAGTAGTCCCTGATGGTGTTGTGGAGTGGACCCTGATGGTATAGCGGAGTGGACCCTGATGGTGTTGCGGGATAGACTCTGATGGTGTTGTTGTGTGGTAGACCCTAATGGTGCTGCAGGATAGACCCTGATGGTGTTTTGGGGTGGTCCCTGATGATGTTGCGGGATAGTTGTGGGGTGGACCCTTATGGTGTTGTGGGATGGACCCTGATAATGTTGTGGGGAGTACCCTGATGGTGATGTGGGGTGGACCCTGATAGTGTTGAGGGGTGGACGCTGATGGTGTTTTGGGGTGGTCCCTCCCTGATAGTGTATTGGTTAGCATTACCGACTAGCAACCTGGGAGGCGTGGGTTGTTGTCTCGCCGGGGAATAATCCTAATCTTGTCTGAAGTCTCCCTCGCAGTTGCTTTTGTTTCTACACGCAACGGGAGGAAAGAGTTGCGCGATGACAAGGTAGCAGCTGCAAGGGAGACAAACGAGTGTGTTTTCTGCTAAAATGTGTAATTATTTACATAATTTTAACTATAGACCTCAAAAGGTTTATCTTCTAGTCACAAGCTTAGTTTCAGTTGCATGTTTTTTTCTACGGTCACAAGTTTTACATTCGCATTAAAAGTTTCTGTGTTTTCTGATGCACGCAACATCTTGAAAAAAGCAACAGGGACAAGAACGAAACCAACTTTGAGCCAGTTTCACCTTTGAAGCTTATCGTGAGGCGATAGCATGTTCTTAAATGAATTCTCTTGATTTTGGTTGCAGCCAAATTAGTCAATCAGCTACACAAAAGACGAAGTGCTAAACGTTGTTGAGCTGCATTTGATCTTACGGAGATGTTTTTAATGTCATGTAGGCACTTGTTCTACAGCATACAAAAACCTTCAAATGTGTCGTCACGTCTTAGAGGCAGTTCACAGCTAATGCGCTTTCAATTCGCTGCACTCTTTTCCTCCGCTTGATAACATGCCTCTTCAAGCTCACAACAAGTGGTTAACGATGCATTTTTTTGTAAGAATTTCTTGTTTTGGGGCAAAAACTGAATGTTCTTAAAGTCCCTATCAAGCTTATTTTTTAAGTTTTAAGTTCCACATGAAAAGTAGAACCCTTTAACAACAGTAATTTTCGAAAATAAAACCTTTTCTCGCCGTTCCTGTTACACTTTTTTAGACTTGAAGCGTACAATGATGACGTAGCAGGAGGCATATGACATAGCACAAGGCATGAAGCAGAGACAATCTTTTTTATCTAAATTCAATTCTTGCTGCAATAGTCACATTGTTATAACTTTAATCAATGAATTATTCCCTTGAAAACGTTCGAAATAAAAATTTTAGGACAATTTTTAACAGAAATGAATATTTTTAAACAAAACCACATAACTCACTGCTGCTACGTCACAGGTCCACGGCCTGCTCGGTCAAAATTTACATTCCGAACTTTTTTTGTAGGAAAGTATTCTTAGACGTGGAAATTTTCTTTGGTTATTCAAATTCTAAGTTCACAGGTGATAGCAGTTTTAATCTAAAAAATAAAAAATTAAGTTTGATAGGAATTTTTAAATTGTGTTCTTAAAACTTTTCAACGTAAATTGCTAGTATTCGGTGTGTCGTTGTTATTTCTCATTCGTAAAAACCAACGGTTTAATTATTTTCAGAAAATATTTACCTGAAGTTTAACATATCCGGCTTTCTCAGTGTCTATGATCCAACCAGCTAGCTTGCAGTCATCAACGAACCGGTAGCTTGTAATTAAAACGGTTCGCTTTGCTACAACTTCTGACGAGGTCTTTGGTTTTTGTGTAAAAAGTTGTCCCGCCGGGAGGTTATATGCGTCTGTGATAACATTAAGAACAATGTGACTTGATGACTATGATGATGACGACTGGCTAAAGATGATAACTGACCATTCCGAAAAAGACGGTAGCTATATATTTTACCACAAAACAAAACTAAAAGAGATCAAGGGAAGGTGACAACTGGTGAACTCTTCCTTGTACTAACAATACCCTGTGTGTGTCAAATTTGAGGTTTCCAGATTCTTGCTATGCGTTTTTATGGGTAATTTTAGATGTTTATGAACTAGGAATTATGGGTACTATACAAGTTGCCATCTCTGGCGAGATCGTGGGTTACGGTAATGATAACAGTGAATGGAATGAGTGCATTCAAAACTCGTGGTACCACAGTGAAAGCATCCCTAATTTCTACAGAGGCCGTGAGATGGAAATAAACCGAATGTGGTAAATTGGTTCTGATCTACAACTATTTTCTTGATCTATTTTACGGTGCGAATTTTTTTTAAGAAGTTACATATATTGAAATTTAAACATATACGGACAAAACAAATAGCACAATTTATGTTTTCCATCAGCAAAAAAAATCTTCCAAGGAACTTCCAAGATATGTTTGTTTTAAGCAATCAAATCCACAAATATAATACTAAATCAAGCAAACTATTCCATATACCCAGGTCAAGAACCAATCTTCGGCAACATTCCTTAATTTATCAAGGTGTCATAATTTTCAATTCTTTGAAAAAAGAATTGAAACAAAGTGTTTCATATTCTTCTTTTACCAAAAAACCCAAATCATATTTGATTTCTGAATAAGGTTAAAATATAGCACATCGTGTCACATATTGATCTCAGTACATACATCTATTGAGAAAAGAGGAGGTCTGATATCCTCATACAAGCCTCACAGCTTCTAATCAGACATCCTCGCCATACTATATACCTCAACTTATCATCGATTATCTGTAAACTATTATTCTATGGCGAATAAAACTGAAACTGAAACTGAGGATAAACTAAAATAATTGACTTAATCTTCATTATAAATTCCACAATAGATTGATATAAATCTGGATTGCAATCTATGCATCGCTGTCTTTAGGATCAACTTACCCTCAATGTTGGCCTGTACAGCAGAATGACCCTGAAACTGGGTGGAAATTTCCATATCGTTCCCCATGCACGCTGTTACAGTGCAGGAAGCCTCCTGGCCTACCTCTACTGCCTTCGGACAGCCATGGTGTGCCACAATTTTCGAGTACACGTTTAAGTTTTTCTCTGCCGTCAGTTCAACAGGTTCAGCATAATCAGCAGTCTTTGTTTCAGCATAGATAGAAATGGGACCAGGCTTGTAGAAGAAGAGCCTTGTTTCATGCTGTGAGGAATCGAAGTTTGCACCATCTCCCAAATCCAGAGTGTACCGAACGCCGTTATAGCTTGTAAGCGAAATGTTCATCATTGTAAAGGTGGGAATTTTTGAAGGAGCTGATATCTGAAGTGGCGCTGGGGAAGAACCTTTAACTTCGTACACGCTGTAGTGGTTCAAGCCACCGCATTTCAATGCTACATTACCCCTACATGGCTCCAGACAATTTGCATCTGATTTCTTCGTACTAACATCCACCGTGTTTATGCAAAAGCATTGGTTTCCCGCTCGGAGAGCTGCACGACCATAACCAGCACGGCCGCACTGCCGGGTGCACTTTTCAGTTGTGAGTGTCTCGGACACATAACTACCCGCCGCCACAAAGGCGCCCGAACCGTCGAAGCAGCCAACATAATTCTCGGCTGTAAAACAACAAACAGTTGTCGCGTAAATGATTAATTCATTCACCCAATTAGTACTCGTTCATAAATTTGTTCGCTCATTCTTTCGTTCATTCTTTCATTCATTCACTAATTCTTATTCGTACACTTATCAATTCAGTCACTGATTCATTCATCCATTTATTATTCATCCGTTTATTCAAACTTATTTCTACGTTACAAAATTTTTTCTTTTTTTCTTTTTGTTTTTCTATGTATCTAAGTGTAGTTTTTAGAGTGCCCCAAATTTTTAGTTTTAAATTTTTTATGTAATTATATATATATGGTAGAAATGTGTCCCTTTTTAGCAGAAATGATAAACCTTATTGATACACAAAAAATTCTTTTTTTTTGTTGTTGTTGTTGTTATAAGAGAATCTAAGCGAAAATTCAACACCAGAGTCAAAGAAAACAAAAAAGGCCGTGGAAACCTGCCCTCGCTGAACACCACAAAACAACAGATCGTGACATTGCATACGATGATGACAAAATTCTTGACACCTGTATAAACTAGTGATAAAAGCGCGATCTCGAAGATTGGTAAATTTATAAAACAAAAATGGCCATAAGCCGTGACAATGGGCTAAAATTACCAAAGGAGTATTCAAGCATGCTCTCAAAGACAAAGGAAATTAAAAGTTTTAACCAAGTTTAAGCTTAACAGCCTCGAATAATTGTTTTTATATCGCTTCCCCTGAAGAATGATATTCAAAATAGTTCATCCCCCTTACTCTTTTGTGAGATAACAATCCACGTTTGCTTTGTGTTATCAGAAAGAGCTTATGCATGGCTTTGTGTGTGCTTATGGTGGCTTGGCACCAGAACAAGTACTGTAGCTCTGTCGTTCCAAAAGGATAGTTTATTTTTCTCGAGCCAAGAGGTTGGTTTCTCGGTAGTGTTCAATGGGTGAGTATTTGCCTCCCCCTAGACAAGCCTTTGTTATCTATCGCAGGTTAGTTCCAGCAGAACTGGTACTCATTTAGTACTGAGTCGACTGGAACAAGTCAGGTAAAGTGTCTTGTTCAAGGACACAACACAGAGGTCTGACCGGGGCTCGAACTCGCAGCTCGAACCCTAGGATTACGAGTCGAACACGTTAACCGTTTGACCAACGCGCTGCTGGCAATTTACTCACCTTTGTTTGTTGCGTTTATATTGACCCTCATAGAGCTGGCTCCTGACCAGCTTTTGGGATGAATTCTCACACAGCGTGCATCAACCGGAGTATCAAACACATTTTGTTTCCCGTTTGTAGCGTCGACATTTCCATCAAAGATCTTAAACCAAAGAAACACCAATAGACTCCAAACATTGCAAAGAGAAGGTACAAACTTAAAACCTAACCATACCACACCATAAACATCATACAATACATTAAAAGCAATTTAAAATTTCTTACTGGATAAAGTTTGAACATGTTTATTCAAGACTGCAAAATAAAAATATACAATATCAAATCTTAAACGGAGAAGATACAACTTGAAAAGAAGTTAAGAGATTATACCTATCGAGTAGCTCCCTAAAGAAAAATCAAACACACACTCACATATATAAAGATAGGAACGTTGAATCTATAAAAATCGTATTTCAAAGAAATATATTGTTAAAATGACTAAATGTTAAACAAAACTTTAAGCCCTTCGTGTGTAGCTTATAAAACTAGTTCGCCTTTGAAGAGGAAAGCAGAAAACGAAGTGAGACAAACTAATAATGACTCACACTTTGGCTGTAAAAATCCAAATTTCAAAAAGCACAGTATTTACTTCTAACAATTCATGTTTCTTGCCAAAGCTTATTTTGCCAAGTTTTTATAAATGTTCTTTTTGGGGCAACACTGGAAACTGGGTACGTGCAACTATATTGACACCCGATGGTACACTCTGGATTTTTACCTGAACAAGCTCAAATTTTCACAAGCCAAACGGCCAATCAGGCCGAGGCCTACTGTGACGAGCCGGATAAAGTGTCTTGTTCAAGGATACACACAGTGGTCTGACTGGGGCTCGAACTCGTGACCCGAGGATTGCGAGTCGAACACGCTAACCGCTCGGCCACTGCGGCTCCAAATGAACATGACCCAAACTGTCCATTGCAACTGCAGTGCTTTCTTTAAAGAGCACTTACAGTGGAAAAAACATTAAAAAGCCCCACCTTAACCACACCGTTCTTTTTGTACTCCACCCAGTTAGCGCAACTGGTGCTGTATGATATACTGTAAGTTTTAACAAACTCTTGGGTACCAGCTGTTTTCCCAAAGGTTTCAATAACACTGATTTTCCGCACTTGATATAGATCCACTTGAAGGTAAGGCTCCAAATCCCACGGGGCTGGTGTCCAAGCAAAACCTGTATATAAATAATGTAAACGATAGAATGTTGTCCTTCCTTTGTGTGGGTTTATTGGGTTCTTTGTTGATGCCGCTCCAGTGGAATGGCCTCACTTGAATCTATATGTTGTTACATAAACCAGGGTTCATACACCTTGAGAACTTAAAAAATCCAGGATTTTCCAGGGCTACATTTTTTTTCCCCAGGACTTTTTAAACTCAGAAATGAAAATATTAACGTTCAAAATCCTGTTTAAACAACGTTTTAGTAATTAATGTCATGAAAATTTCTATTGATTGGACTTAATATAACAACGACATGCAAAAAACTAAGTTTTAAGTCTTAGTTGTTACTTGAAACGAAAAACAATGCATCATTTGGGAAATCTAGTTTTTCAAGAAGATTCTATGAAATTTTCCAGGGCTTAATGAAAAATTTCCAGGGGTTTTCCAGGGGTTTCCAGGGGTTTCCAGGGCTTCAAAAATTTTCCAGGGTTTTCCAGGATTCCCAGGGCCCGTACGAACCCTGATAAACGTTTTAGAAATTTGTGTTTAAAAAATGTTTAAACCTTTTTAGCCTATAATTTTCAGACCTTTAACAAGCAAAACAATATGACACATAGACCTTTCTCAAAAGTGGCGACAGTTTAAATATTCGTTTGTGCGCATTCAAATTAGCCTTGCTATAACCTTGTTATACAGTTAAACTTTCAAAAGAATATGTTACTCAAAGCGAGGCCGGTGGGACTAGTTTGAATGCACACAACTTGTAATCCTCTGCAGCACGTTTTCCTTTCTGTTTATCAGTTTATTCTACATATGTATTTCGGTAGGATGGGTTTCTCGTATATTCGTAGGGTTTATACTTCAAAATAAGCCTGTTTCTGTTCGAATCCTCCAACATAGCTGTTTTCTAAGTTTTGTTACCTTTTGTTCTACATATCTTAATAAATACATGTATATCTTAATAACCGAGGGCGACAGCGAGGTCTGTCCGAGGTGAATATTAAATATTGACCTAGAATATTTATGCAGCCTTTTTAAAGCATTCTTTACAGCTTCGTGATGGTGTTAAGCTTTAGAATATATTCTCCGTGTTTTATACTCTGTTGGAAACACGCGGAATCGTTGGGAGAACACGAGAAAAGAAATATTTTTGAGTGTTCCCCAACAGTCCCAAGTGCTTCGGAAAATATATTCCAAAGCTTTTATAAAATATTAACAACTGATGCCTGAGAACAAAAGCACTTACTTGTACTCAAACCACCGCGGCCCCGGCTTGCATCCTTATCAGGAGCCTCGAAGCTTGAAGCAATCAGATCGGCGAACCCCGATGCAACATCTAAGAACACAACGTGTAGAGAGAAAGCATAAATAAAACATAAGGATTGAAGCAGCAAAGAAAAGAAATTAGATTTGATTTTTGGTGAGAAAAAAAAACAAAAATTGCCAGCAAGATATTATGAAAACTGAAGAGTTACACTACTGGTTTGATTTAGGGTTCTATATATAGCTTAATTTTCTCGCAGCTTTTGTTGAAAAATTATTTGAATTCTTCTTTCTGTTTCATTGCATACTGTTTAAACAAAGAAGTGACATCAAAATAGAGTTTCTGATACGATCCTTTAACTGGCTCGGCTTCAAACTTTGTGGTTAACACAAGTGTTTCTTGAAACTCTAAGCAGGGTTTTTAAGCAAAGCAAACCTTATTTGTAAAGATATAACTGTTTCAGTTTTAATTTTCTTAACCCAGAGTCAAAGTCAACCAGCTTTAGAACTTGGCTACTCCGAGATATTTAGAGTGACCCGATTTTAGACACAATCTGGCAGTCTTAAAGACTCTGCTTTTGCATCCTCTGAGGATCTCAAGTACGACTGTACTACGTGACCAAGAACCAGTACATCATAAAAACTTAATAGTGTGTAATTAACTCCGTCAATTGATGGGCAATTTCCCCTAGGGTTGTTGTGGGAAGTTTTATCGCGATATGATGCGATATTACAGAGCTTTCCTTCTTTCAATCGACCTCGGCTATGCATATTAGTTTTGAATATTGTGAACGGCGCAATCTGTAATTGCTTGTAAATTCTCTAAAAATCTGTCAATCGATTGGGAATATCCCTTAGGGTTGTTGTAGGAAGTTTTATTGCGATATGATGCGAACTGACGGACCTTAGGGTTTTTTCAAGAAACGTCGCCACAGCAACAAGAAGTTCGTGGTCCGAAAAGTTACCAATCTTGAAGAAAGCAGCGCGAAAAGGCAAGACACTTTGCTTAATATCTTACCTGCATGTGTCGACGAACAAGCAACTACTTTGCGAATATGTTCAAAGGCTTGTTCATTGTTCCAAACAGCCAGATTAGAAACATAACCCTTAGCGTTGCCAGCCCCATTCGAGTAGAGTCCCAGGTAGAGCGCAGTGTACTTGTCCTGTGTAGTTGGAGATACAAGCGAACCCCCAGCAGTTTTATACAAATTATCAACAGAAGCTGTTAGAATGTCTTTCTTAAATACCAAGGCTACGTGATGCCATGTGTTCGTAGTGATGCCATAGGAAAGTTCGAACTTTTTGTTAGAAGTTAACACTTGAACATAGAGAAGTTTTAATGAGTGGACAAACTTTATCACAAATCCACGGCCATTAGCCTCTTCAGCCGTGGCCAACAACACATTCGTGCCAGAGGATTGACTGTCAATGTAAAATAACATTGAGATAGTGATTCCATTTGGATCGCACTGATCTGGGTTACTGATACACTCAAAATCAAAGTTGCCCATGTTAACAAAATTTTTCTTCCCTTCATTCGTGTTTAGACCCAAGCTTGTCGTCTTCATTTCATGTACATCGATGAACTTGTTCAAATTAGAATCTTGAGTTGGAAAATCTGGATGTGAAACAGTTCCGTGCTTTAACCCATTAAGGTCAGACACGACCCCAGCCACGACTTTGTCCATCGGCCAGTAGTGGTCGGCCGTTAGGTAGCA
>JAOBAT010098391.1:0-16308 GCA_026413305.1 Hydrozoanthus tunicans
GGGGTGCTTCTTTTACTGAACTTATAGCTACCACGTTTACTCTTTGGAATTTGAACTACTGTCCTTCAGCAAGACACTTTACCCGACTTTGTTCCAGTCGACTCCGCTAAATAAATGAGTACCAGTTCTGCTGGGAGCTAACCTGCGATAGATTTGTGTCCTGTCCAGGGGGCTCAAAGACTCTCATCGGCTTAACAGTACAGAAACCGGAGATATGCGCCAGCCAAATGAGCCCTTTACGCTCGAGAAAGGATTTAGTTTAAAGTGCCTATCAAGCATATTTTTTTTACTTTTTGATTGAATCTGTTGTCATCTGTGAACTCAAAATTCGAATAACCAAAAAAAATTTTCACGTCTAAGTATGCTTTTCAATCTAAATAGGATGGAAAGTAAATTTTGACCGAGCAGGCCGGGGACTGGTAACCTGTGACGAAGCAGCAGTGAGTTATGCGGTTTTTGTTTAAAAGAACTTATTTCTGTTAAGAAATGTTAAAAGATTTTTATTTCAAACAATTTCAAGGGAAGAATTCATTGATTAAAGATTGTCTCTGCTTTATGCCTCCTGCTACGTCATCACTGCACGCTTCAAGTTTAAAAAATGTAACAGGAACGGCGAGAAAAGGTTTTATTTTCAAAAATTACCCTTATTATTCTACTTTTCATCTGGAACTTAAAAAAATAAGCTTGATAGGGACTTTAAGTCAAGCGGCCACGTGATGCTCTGCTTATTTTATAAACACTGATGAAATTCCTACATAAAACACAACTTTTTTAAACAACCAACGACCCGCCTGAGCGGGATGCTCTTGTACTGAATTGCATGTTAGTAACCATGGCGGCACTAATATCCCCACACGTTTGCTCTTCCTTTTCTTCGACTTCGGTTGCCTTCTTGAAGAAACCCAGGGTTATTTTTTCTCAACTTTAGGTGCCGTGCCCAAAAGTATAAGGCTGCAACACAGTTACAAACGAAAGAAATGGAAAACTCGATCGGAAAATCTACAATTATTAAAAATTATTACCACTCTTGTCAAGATCGAACGAACACAAAAAACTAACACGAGCAATTGCAAACGTGTTCATGCATGATTAGCTTTTCACTTCCGGCGAATTTTTTTTATTTAAAAACCTCGTTCTTTATTTGAGATATATAAAAATTTGTTTTTGCTATTTAAAGCTTCACCTCTGATCTATCCATTTGGCTGATTATCTCATCCTGGTCATTTCCCTCGGTTTCAAACTGAACAGTAACCTTAAAAAAGAACCTTAACTGGCCGCGACGAAGATATCACTTTTAGTAAAAGAAAAAACCGTGGTATCTATATAATAAAAAATATATATATACCTACATTTAGATTTACACAATGAAGACATGCCAAATAAGATGTCCTTATTTCTTTATATATTAATTCGACTATTAATACAAAAATATTCTATTCTATAAGTTAGAGGCATAAAAGATGCGTATGTAATCAAAACAATGTCAAACGTATTAAATCTAAAAGAGGGCGAAATATATGACAAAATACACATAATAAATTTGTCAACTTAGTTTTCGCATTATTCGTACAAGTAAATGAGGTAAGCTTAAAGAAAAAATTGGTACTTTCAAGATATTGCTAGTTGTAATAATAGAAGACAGTTGTGTAGGACTTAAAAATTGCTTTCTGTACATGAATTCCCGAAGGGGAGGGGTGTTCCAGGCTAAAAAGGGTAGGAATGACCGTCGGAAAAGTCCCCAAAATAAGGCATAAATGCTTTTCAACCTAAAAAATACCTCTCGGTCTAAAAATTACCCTTAAAATTATCAATAAAAAACTGACAACTCTAACTGGTTAGATCGGTAGCAGGTCGGCTCTAAGTCCCCTCGTGCTGCCCAAAAACAAGATATGCAGTACAAAAAGGCGAGCGCGTAATACCTACGACGTTCGCCGTTTAACTTGTTCAGTACGCACGTTCGCCAAAGCAAGGGACTGCAAAACAGTGTAATAGCTTATTTTTCGACCACAAAAAAAAATACCAGGCTCTCGGTTAAATTTTCCAACAACCCCTAAAAAAGACCCACCTTACTATAATTTTAACCTCTTAAAAAATACGACGGTCATACCTACCACCCCAATATAGGGAGTACCTCCCCCTCGGGAATTGAACTGAGGTTTCTCATTCCTCTTGTCAATAATTTTCTTCTTAATTATATCACGAGCAGCATGGCTCGTGTAAATTTACCAAATGTATGTCTGAATAGCAAACCCTGGTATTAATGTATTTACTGATCCCAGTTTGGGATCGCTTAGTCGAACTGTTATGTCTTCCTTATTGGTGTTCAGTACAACCACGACAGTCGTGCCCTCCTTTGTGTAGAAGCCGATAAACTGTAACGAACTCGGTGAAGATGACGTCACTGAAATTCGCCGGGAGCCTGGGGCGACAAACTTGCTAAAATGCCCCAGGTGGTAGTACATGGGCTGTGAACGCGTGGAGATGAGAAAACAAGTTAGGCCTGGGTCACACAGCGTTTCTTGCATACACAGTCACAATGAAATTATGGTAAGGCTTAATCTATTATAACATACGAATAACTGCAGAATATTCTGTCATTACGGTCATTTATTACTGCGCATTACAAAAATTATTGGTTTTTGTTTGTGCTATTGACAGGGTTCGTCCGGGTCCTTAAAAACCTTAAAAGTACTAAATTTTCACTTTCCAAAAGTTGAGGCCTCAAAAGTCCTTAAATTTTACAAAAATCAGTCATGGTCCATAAAAAGTCCTTAAAATTTTTGCTTTTTCAATAATCCAGTAAGTCTCAACAATGGCCGGGAAACGCATTTTCCAAGAAACTTGGCTCGAATTGAAAGTGCAGAGTTTATTGAGTGGCTTCCAGCAGTACCTGGAGATCCGTACAGCGCTTCGTGCAGTCTTTGCCACAATATCGTAAAAAGTCATGTTTTAGGTCAGTTCTGGTGGTTGATGTCCCACGGCTTGGGTCCTCAAAAACCAATAATCTTACCTAAAAAAGACCTAAAAAGAGTCCTTAAATTTTGCTTTGAGAAAAGCGGACGAACTCTGTATCGAGGACTAAAATTTAAAATCTTCGTTTAAAAATTCTATTATAACGTTTTCGGAAAAAAACCAATAATCATTTCTTCTACGGCCTAGAAAATAAGTGCCAGATTTTTAGTTTTTGATTTGGTAGACAGTGATATTTACTGTTCAAGTGCTACATTTAACTACCAGTTGTTTACCTGCTTATAGAATGACTTGTGCTCAGCATCAACAATAATTGGCGAGTCCACAAAGTTTTTTACCCAGTTTGGTCCGCCTTCAAGGTTGAGCGCAAGATTCCAATCTGTCCACCCAACAACCCAGTTGTTCAAGTCCTAGAAATCAGTAAAGCATTGGAAAGGTAATTAATAGCAACATAACATTTTTAGTGTTGTTCCCGCGTCTTCAAATATATCTACCAAAGGGCCTAAGAAGTGCAAAAACCAGAACAAAACACAGGAAGACAACACATTATGATAAGTTTATTTCAAACTAGGTAGTATAACTTGCACATATTAAGAGATTCAAGAGAATTTCCCATACATTTTTTTATATATGGTAGTTGTTACTTACGTATTTGCTAACCCTAAGTACATGAAGTGGGTTATACCGACGTTCGTAGATGCAAAAAAAATGTCAGTTTTTTGTTTGGGAAGCCTGTGCTGGAGTCCACCTTGAAAATTGAGAGTCTGTCGTTATTTGATAGGTGATTTGTTTGCTTCATATATTGAAGGTGCATGGGTTAAAGTAGGTTTGTCAGTAAAACTAAGTTTTTTTGAAAACCGCCGATAATTTATTCTCTTAACAGTGATTCGGAGCGCGCGTACAAACACGCATTGGATACATCGTTTATGAAAATACTTTAAGCTCTGTTAAAGTCGGCGCACAAACTCAATCAGCTATGTCTACGATTGATTGCGATGTAACTTTACGGCACCTGGATTATGTCGTGACTGTACTGTTCACCCCTTTGCCAGCTACCGAGTGCCACGCCCCTTGGAGTGCTGGTGACCGCTGACCCAGTGCAGGCTTCAGTTGCTAATATAAAATGATCAGGGAACCTGTGTAGTTGCGAGATCTAAAGTTAATATAATTTTAATATACACATATATACTGTACCTGGATGACAGCGTGACTGTAGGCCTCACCCCTTGGCCAGCTTCCCAATGTTACGCTTATTTGCCAGGGAACGGTGAGCCTTTCACCATTACAAGCTTCGGTAGCAAGAATAAAGTGATTGGGATACCTAACAGAGATTTTTGTAAAATACTTGAACTATCACTTGAGTATGCAACAACGATTTTTTATTAATTAACCTAGTAAGTCCTACTGACTGCCAAAGTATAATGTAAAACATCAGCCTTCTCGCCAAATATGGCCAAGAGGAACAATAAAAATAGGGTTTGCTGATGTGCCTAGGCCCGGGGAAGGGGGGCTCCCTTAAAAAGCGGATAGTATTGCTCGACGGACAGATCTGAAAACTGCCCTAAAAAGGTATGTATAAATTAACAGACACGCTGATTTCATAACCTAAAAGGTACGACCACAATAAATCAATTTTTTAAATTTTAAATTGACAAATATACCCAGGCAAGAAGCATCAGATACTTTGTTTTTGGGCGATTTCCAAGCTTTTGAAAAGTATTGTCATGGTAAGGCCTATTTATCATTTACAACACTGAAAAGTTCTATACTATGAAACAATGAACTTAATATAACTTGTAACAAAGTGTATACATGGCACCAAAGTCAATCAATTTTATTTAACAATCTAAACTTTATAGAACAGGTACGGCAACTGGCGCCGTTGACGACTTCTGGAACTTGTCATTTCTTCGACCATCACCCTCCATATTTCCATCATCGAAAAAAGCACGTTCTGCTAAAGATGATGCAGATGATACTATTGGTCTTCTTTCAGCTAATCTTAGAAACTCCAAGACGGCATTAAAATCTTCTTCACACAAGTTAAATTCTTGTATGAACTTACTGTATATCTTTTTTCAAAACGAAAAACCTGACCCTAAAAGGTAGGCAAAGGTCTCATTTTTCACCCTAAAAGGTCTCTCGAGCATCCCTACCCATTAGACGGGTCACTAATCCTTTATTGCATCACTGGTTAACCCTATCTTATCTGGGCTTTTTTGGCATTGCAGAACCTGGGAGAAGCCCATTGCCTATTCCCCCCATCCTCCGACTTCCCTTATACTTCACCCCAAACCAACCAAACTTGGCAAAATTGTTAACAGTGACAAGATCTACTTTATTTTAATAGTTAAAATTCTTAACTTTATATGACGCCATAACGACATCATTTTATCTATTTAAACCTATCAAATTTTATGTC
This sequence comes from Hydrozoanthus tunicans, assembly GCA_026413305.1. Classification (NCBI taxonomy): domain Eukaryota; kingdom Metazoa; phylum Cnidaria; class Anthozoa; order Zoantharia; family Hydrozoanthidae; genus Hydrozoanthus; species Hydrozoanthus tunicans. The sequence continues at coordinate 5,393 of JAOBAT010098391.1, forward strand.
TTTAGGCTTAATCTTTCTTTAACATTCAAAAAAATGTTCATAAATTGAACTACTAATAACAACCCTCAATAAAATATATATGTGTACTTGAAGTTGCGAATTTCTATAATGGTAATTTGATATTAATTTTTCCCTAAAATGCCTCCCCCCCCCCTCTAAAGTGCTTGGAAACATTATGCCCCAGAGGGGGGTGGGGACTGAAACTATGGTACTTGTAACAGGTTTTACTTACTTATCATGTGCTTTAGTAAGATCTGAAGCTGCACTTAGGGAGTCCCAGTACCAGTGAACTGCTATGCCGGCCACATATTTTGCTGCTTCTGGGTCACTCAGGATTACATCCGCCCAAGACATTAAAAATGGCCGCTGATCATCCAACATCATTATCTTTACACTACTAAGCCCATGTTGGGCCAGCATTGGGCCAAGGTCCTTTTTTATGAAGTCTCTCTCATCTTCTTTAGTGAACAACATACACTGAAAAGAAAACCTAGTAGGTAACAATTTTGCATTATTAAATTGCATAGAAAGTTACACAGTTAGTATGAGAAACAGTAATTAAAAAGATATTTTCCAAACAAAAATTTCTTTGTAATTTCATTGTGCTTTATTTTTAACATACTGTGTACATTCATACAATGTCACTTTATTAATAGGATAATAATGTTTGTTAAAAATTTAAATCTAAGAACATAAAATTTTATTATCATTTGTACCACGATTATTGTTCACCAATTTTCTCATACGCAAAAGACTATTCTGTGTAATGTTAACTTAAGTATAGGAAAAACAAACTTTTTAGTTTAGAAAATTATCAATAGAAGCAATTACTTCTGGTCTAGTAACTTGATTCATCATGAATGCAAAGAAATAATCAGTGGGCTTAAGAAGAATTCTAATCTGAGCCCTGCTACTCAGACACATAATTTTTTTATTTTTCATTTTATTTTAGCTTCACTACTCTTAGGTAGTCGGAGAACCCAACAGGCTTTACAACCCAATTACTGGACTCAGAGGGCCTACGGTTTAATGTTCTTATCCAAGAAGATGAGAAGGTCTAACCGTTTGCAGATTTTGGAGCAAAGGCAGCACCTTCTTCTCAGGGGGAATCGAACCCGGGCCTCCCGCACGAAAGACTGGCACCTTACCAACTGGGCTAACCAGGCGGCAGTTGTAATTCTTGTACTTAAGAGTGTTCCTGAGCAAAGAACTAGGTACATAATGAGTACAACAGGGTTTCAGATATTAGGGCCTGGGTGGCAAAAGATGAGCTCTACACCCAGTACTCTCTTGACTTTTGATGAATGTATATTCATCACAGCTTCACAGGCTTTCATCAGTGAGAACAATTTTAGTGTTAAAGTCAGATAAAATGTTAATAGCTTTATATTAAATGATATTGTCAAAATGGATCCATGCAGATTAGGGACTTTAAAATAAACAATCTTTATAATCATATTTAGTTTGAACTCTTTAGGTTCGATTTGAACTGCATCTGAGTTTAATTGATTGGTCATTGTTTTACAACAAAAATAAAATAAAAGCATAATATACATATATATATATATATATATATATATATCACGTTAGTCGTGTAATCAACAAAGACTGTGTGTTATAACTATTGAGTAAGAATCAGGCAATTAATCTAATTGAAGGGTCAAATGCTTGAACGATGTTAATTTAAGGTCATTTCCCTGAAAAAAATTTAAATTTTTTTTAAACTTTGCTAGTTTGTTCCTTTGTATAGGTTGACTCCGAATGTGGAATAAAAAGTGGGGGTCACCAACTTTGTTTTTGAGTTACAGAGTGTCAAAATATGGTTATTCTATGCCAATTTAGTCAAAAAATGTCATCATCACAGTTTTTTATTCGGCCACCAATAACAAACATTACCAATGTACACTAGGGTAACTTATATTCTTATCACTTTTTTTTAACTTTCAGTTAACTAAGCTACACATTTAAGAAGTTTTGTCAAAAAATGTCGTTAATTAACATGATTAATCAGCATTAAAATTACCTCATTCCTAGTTGAAAATAGCTAAAAATGGCCCACCAGAAGGACTAATGACCCAAATTCTGTACTTTCTATCGATAGATAATGTTTACATTTTTGCACCAGTTGGGAAAAGTTATTTTGTTACAAAATTGAAAAAGAAAAAGGGGGTCCCCGATTTCAGTTTTTAGATATTCAGCAAAATAGTAAAAATATTAGCGAGGGGCCTAGGGCGGGTGTGGTTAAGTACACCTCGATTTGTGTCCAAATGAATGGAATCAATTCTGGTCAGCGAATACATGAATTGTTAGGCAAAATTGAGTCATTAGTGTGAAATTTTTTACGTACAAATATAAATGTTGTGAAAATGCGCAGCAGAGCAGCGCAATGCAAAACAGAGGAATGACCCGAAGTGACTTTTGATGAAGTCCTCAACTCTCTAGGGCTAGTCATATGCATTATATCTAAATTATCTCTTTGAAACCATTGGGAGAATTTAGCATTTCATGTAAAATCATGGCTTTGTTGTTCTGACTTACACTAGACTTTTAATTATTAAATAATCATACAGTGCTTTGGAACATACTTTGGCAGGAATCCGTCAGAAGGCTCATTCTGTACCGTTACACCCCAAATATCGACTCCTTTCTCTTTGTAGGCTTCAATGAACTTCGCAAAGTACAAAGCCCAGCTTTTGTGTATCTTGTCTCCTGGCATACCCTTAAGGCCACCATACCCTAACAAAATCACATTGAAGTGTATAACAATTGAATATCTTACATGAGATGAAAGAACATCATACTAAAATAATCAATGTCTAAGGTTAATCATAGTTTGCTGCCATATACATGACGTTGTAAAATTGCTAATATTCTGAAGAAAATACCAACTGAAGAATAATACTTCATTAATCTAACTTTGGCTAAATTAATTCAAAGGTTATAGGCCTAGGTTTGCAGCAGATTAAAAAAAAAACAAAATAGCTGCCGGATGCTGGCGATAGCTATTGTATTACATAACCATAATCTTGGCAAGAAAGAAAATTTTAGGAAAAAACATTGTAGAAAGAAAATACTATAAATCAATGCTTCTCATATATCTCTCAATTGCAGTCATTTTGAGGTCTTGATGAAATAAGGTTTTATCTCTCATCTTAAGATGACGTAGCGTTCCATTTTCTGATTCCCCCACTAAAGAATCTTTTTTAATCTTAATTTGCAACTATAAGTAATTCAAAACAAAATTTGCCAGAAGGATCACAAATTTGCCAGCTTATGGCCAGCAGCTACAACTTGAACCCTGATGTCTACTGGATCTAAAGTACAATTATTTATCATATATAAATTTCATTAAAATATTAAATAATTTCTTGAGTTTTCCAAACCTATGATCAACACTTGAAAATGACAGCTAAAACTTATTCAGAACCATATTTTAACTGCAATATTCACAACAATGTCAGTATCCATATAATCTTACATCCATCGATCATTTCAATAATGAGATTGTAACTCAGATTGAGTGAACTAACTCAGAATGCTAGAAATGCAGTATTTTTTGGACATTGAAAATTTAATAATTTACAGTTACCTGTCATCTGACCATTAGTTTTCATCCATGCAGGGGCCGACCATGGACTACCAAATATGGACATGTTTCTCTTGCTTATTTTTAACGCTTGTCGTAAAACTGGTATTTTGAAGTCGAGATCCTCTTTAGCAAGGGTAAAATTCACAAGCTCATAGTCACCATCATTGTCATCATATGAATACTCTCTAGTGGAAAAGTCGCAGCTGGCCATTGGGACACGCCCTATAGAGTACTCAATGCCACTGGCACCAAAGTAAGAGCTTAGTAGTTTCTCTTGGAGTGCTGAGCTGACATTTAAAATGTTTATAGTGGCTGCATCTATTACAAAAATATAATGTTAGAGAACAAGAAAGGTGTTAGGAAAAAGGTTCTATCATCAGTAATGTCATTCAAATAAATCAAATTAAATGTATAATAAAAATTAATTTATTTCAACCTCTTTTAGTCCCAGTTGTATTCTTATCTTCTCGGATAAGGGCGTTAGGCCCAGTTTCTCGATTTCCCCTATCAGGGGACTTAAAGAACCCACAACACTTGTTGAAAAAGAGTAGGGTGATCCTGGTGTCGTGGTCTGTCTACTACTAACTGAGGGCAATTCTCAATGAATATAAAAATGTTGTGAGCAATTTATAGCGGACTATCTAAGACTCTCAATGCCAAAGTCAACTGTAAATCATTGTTAAGCACCTTTAATCAATATACATAAATTATAATTATATATACTTATAAAGTTTTTATGGAAAAAGGTGCACACAAAATACTAAACATTACTAAATCTTTTTATTATTATTCATTTGGTAAGTTTTCCCAACTAGAACCCATACTTTTCATGTAACAAAAATTTTGGAGAATTTTATATTCCATCTGCAGTAGTTCCCTTTGTTTTGGTCAATTCTTATTTGTATTTACAATACCTCTTACTTTGTATGTCTCTTGTTAAGGTGAAGTGACTGAAAGGGTTGACCCCAAATGTATTGTATATTGCAATGTTTTTGTTTAGGCCAGGCATTGGCACTTTTCTTGATTATTTTAATTTTTGTTCCAGCTATTTCCATGCAGAATTTGCACTAGAACTCCCATGGAAATTTAAAAAATCAACTAGTTAATTCCTGTACTATCAATAAAGTGATTAGTCAATGTCTCAATTATAACAACTAAATTAAGAAGTTAAGGCCAGCGCACACTTGAGGTAAAGAGATGAGCTGTTTGCTCGCGAATCTGTTTGCTCAGCTTGTTCCACACGTGTGTGGCAAAATTTAAGTGAGGTTTTTGCCTTGCGAGCTCAAATCTCACAAAAATTTTGCCGCACACATGCGGAACAAGCTGAGCAAACTGCCTCACGAGCAAACAGCTCAGCTCTTTACCTCAAGTGTGCGCCGGCCTTTAGAGAAAGTTGGAAAGTGGAAACTTAGCCCAAAGTGTACCCTTTTCACCTTAAATGCGGACTTGCACTAGAACTCGGGCCATGGAATTTTAAAAAGTCATCCAGTTCCTTGTCCCATCATACAGAACTTAACGAATGGTCTTTTTTAATCATGTATGGTTAATAAAGTGATATCTCTATTATAAAAACTGTAAAGCAAGAAGAATAAGACTTTGTCTAAAATGCCTCCCCTTAAAGTTTTCAATATTTCTCAGTGAGTTCCCCTATACTGCAGGTAGTTCAACCACTGGCAGTACCCCTGCCACACCTACCCATGCCCCATTTTGGAGTTGGTTGTTAACAGCCCAATATTTTTTAAAATGGTCCCTGTTATTACATACCTAAACAAAAAACCCTGAAATTGTATAATTGTTTATAACATTCATTTCAAGAGTAGCATCGGTTGTGAGATGGTAAACATGTTTTAATATTAAATTTCTTGAGTTTTTTTTACTTAAAAATTACAGCTAAAATGTATCCAGAATCCCTTGTTTTTGCTTGGCAACACTACACACTGACAGTCAGTTTCCATATATGGTCAGTTTGATATATATATGAGCTGATAACTGATATTTAGTGAACCAGTTGAAAATTTGATAAATATATAAAATGTAATAATATTATAAACATGTATACACAGAGTATTTAGTTAACAGGTTTTGATTTTAAATTAGTTTTAGGTAATGTATAATGCATTGGTTCTTTGACATCACTTCATATAATAAATCTCATGCAAAACACACCAGTCCAATTATTACCAATGAGGGAATCTTATAGCCTGCATCACAGACAAACTAAACCCTGGTATATTTTTGTAACTGGAACCATCTGCACGCAGGCTACGAATCTTAGTGCTAGACTGTCTTAACCCAACTTGCAGTAGTAAGTCCTCTCACAGGCTGATCACCCAGAAGTGGCTCGTTGTATACTGTATTCATTAGTTTCTGCTAATAAACTGGCGAATAAAAATATTACTTTTTAAAATGTGGTGTTGTCAATCTTAGTGGGTGTTTAGGGAAAATAAAGATGGAGCAATATGGAGAAGGAAAAAAATAAGGAAAAGAGAGGAGGGCCTGAGATCGAGAGAGAAGATAGGGTAAAAACCACCATTAAGATTGACAACAGCAGATTTCAAAAAGTAGTATTTTAACAGAAACAAATGGATACAGTATACAACAAGCCACTTCAGGATGGTAAGCCTGTGGTCCTCTCAGTATGACATGAGTTTTAGCTGTCATGTGACAGTCATATCCGTGCTTCACAGTTCAATGTTGCTACTACGACATTCATCTCATTCATGAAAAAACAGTTTTCTTTAAACGAGGCATTTCAACCAAAATGTTTAACAATTGCAAAGTTCGACACCAGTGCACAATATTGCAACACACATTTATTACCAGTAAAGGCTCCACCGAACCCCATGATGTGCTGATACACGGTGCTCGAGTCCACTTGGAGGGTTAACACGTCTTGATTTGAAGGCGCTGCATTCTTAGCTTTGTCAAACTTTCCTGTTTCGAGATGAAATCTCTTCCCTGCGGCAGAGCTTGTGTATACCGCGAACCCTCCCCCGGGAAGTGGAGATTCAGCGCCAGAATTCGTGAACCCGTCACAATACGCTTCCGTGCATACGCAAACACTGCCGTACTTTGTGGTCAAGTTATGACATGGTGAGTACGCCGGCGGGGAAAACGCACTAATAGAACAGAGACAGATGACTATTATGTTGTAAAGTCTGCATAGTTTTGCAAAAGCCTGCATTTCTTGTCTCCGTATTTATAAAATAAATACTTCTCCTCCGAAGAAAGGAAAAGGCCTGGTTACATCTATCAAAAACAACTGCTCGCGTTGTATTATGGGAGGGCGGCAAATTCGAACATTCGTCTTTATGGACTCGACTTTATGGATAAGGAAGAAGACCTTCTAAATTTTATAGCGGAGGAGGATTACCAGTAAGTTAGATACTACACATTTGAATCCAAGTTTGACTATGATTCTGATTCCAATTTTAATTTGTTTTGCCTATTTTTGGCTTTTGTGTTTCCGGAATACGTTATTATGTCTATGATCGAATGCTCGATCATCATGAAGTTGATCTCCTAGATATTAAACTGTTACATGATATAAACGAATTACTAGTAATAAGTTTAAACTACACGAGGGTAGAAATTGTTCAACGTAAAAAGTTAAGATCGTCTGGCAAAAAATGATTGCACGAAAAGCACTAGACGTGTCAATGATAAGAAGTGTTGACGACTTCTGTACACAAAGGGGTGTCAAAATGTCGAAGTGTACAAAGATACATTGTGCACGTGCATGCTGTGCGACGGCATGATGCTTAACAAGTAGTAGCCTCAAATAATGCGTGATCTCACAGTATGTAGTTCTCTCGAGTAGCGTTGTTAATGTCGAACAATACACAAATGTAGTGAATTCTGACAGTTGTTTGTCTTGAAGAATTTCGATTGATGAGCTTGTGTATCTATAGTTTAACTAAGCGATCCGGATTAACCATTTATTTTTCGAGTGCAATCATTGCGTAAACTGATAAGAGGATTAGACGATCTACTTGGTTTTTCTTGATTGTGATATTTGTCAATTACTGCAAGGCCACAATTGTCACATTCTATGTATAATTTATAACTATGTGTATAGCAGAAAAGATTATCCATCGCGGAAGAGAATAAAAACACTATTAAACCATTTCGAGATCAAGGATATTGATAGACTATAAGATACTAGTAATGAACAGGTACATACATGTTTATTATCACATACATGTTGAAAAATTACATCATCTAGGATTCTACAGATTATTTATAGAGATATGTACAGGGAAAACCTTAACCTGCTGCAAATCTCTGCACTACACTTGGTTTAAGAAGTATGTTGACACAAAAAAGCCTTACAAAAAATACATTGAGTTTTAAGTTTGGAAACCTAGCTTTTATTTTTCACATTTGGTTCTAATGTGATTATACAGTTTAAGAATTAAGAATAAATATTGCAGAACAGGAGTGCTGATATTTTTATGTCTGATTATATTGTTGTTCGACCTCTTATAAATTTCTCTAGATCATATAGATAAGATATTGCATTTATTTGAAACATTTATTTATTAATCGTGATTTTGTAACCTGTGCCACAAAGCAACTAAACCCTTTATAATGGGAAGCTGTGAAACCGTCTGCTTGCAGGCTGTTATTATGCCCTTTAAACAATTATAATAAATTGTACGTTTATATGAAGTTATATTATACAAATTATATGTTGTCAGAGTAAGCATATTTATACTCAACAGCATCACTAATCTTTAAACATCCATATTTTTTAAAAAGCCTGAATGTAAGTTTACAGTATATCGATTGATCCATCACAAAAAATTATTTTTTGAAGTAGCAAATGTAACAATTAAACTTGTTGTGTAGTCTTAAGAAACTAACTCATTTAATAAAAGAAAATCTTATAATTTGAAAATATAGTGCTTTCAATAATATATGTACATATGTACAGAAGCTAACAGTGACTGAGACCAATCAATTGAAGGGAAAGGTGCTATTTGGTAATTTCTCTGCATGAGACCTTTTCTATTTTAGCAACCTTGAAGTTTTTCTTAAAATTTGCACCATAAGGCACTGAAAAATTAGGCTTTTGGATTTGATGAACATTTTATTCCTTTCTTTCCAAGTTGTATCAATTGGTAACTTCTCCCAACCATACTTTTCACCAAGTTTTCCTTTCATCTTAGGTAGTTGTATTGTTCAAGCATTTCTCATTTCCACATTACTAAAATATGCCTTTTTCAATTGAAACTGAAATGGTTAAGTGGCCAAGGCACAGTTTGAACTCTGATCCATTCAGTCAGTTAACACACTTTTTTATAAGAACAACTTTATAAGAACAATGGGACTGACAGATTGTCCAAAATTTAAGAACAATTGTTTAAGAACAAGCTGAGTCTCGGGGCTTGATTGAGCAAATTTTTTATTTTCACAAAAATGATTTACAGTTATTTTTTTTTTCTTTTAATTATTACCATTGCTTCAAATTAAACACTACTCTTAATTAAGGTTGTTCCTTACAATCGTTGTAAACATGCATACAGCATACTGTATAGGGAAATAGGCAAGCTTTTATAGTTAAAGGATGATCAACGCAAAATAACAAGGAACTTCATTTTAATAATGCTGTCACAAATAAATATATTGTATATGTGTGTATATGTTGTTTTTTTTTCAATTTAAACCACACACAGAAATAAGAACAAATTAAGAACAATTTTGAGGCTCAAGTTAAGAATGAGCCTCGGCCAAATTTACTGGCTCTTGTAAAAAAGGCGTGTATTACATATAAGAATCAGTTTATGAGATCTGAATGTTTTGTCATACAACATTGTTTATGTTAGGCTAATAACCCTGGTTTCCAGAGAAGCTTAACTCACCCACCCCTCCCTTGGGTTTTGGGTCTGTTTGAATCAAGGGAGCAAATGGTAGCTGTAGGTTTATTAAAGGGGTATGTGGGTAATTTACAAGAAATTGGAATTTGGTCCATTCAGAGTTTGCAGTGAGCATTGACAGTGTGGTTTTTTCTCTCTGTACCATTATTCTCATTTCTGCTCTATACCTATCAATATTTAGGTCTCCAGTTAACCAATAAGCGAAAAACTGAATATTAAAGTAAGTTATTTAAACTCATTTACAGTAAAGCGAAGGAGCTTGTTTTTACCAATGATCTTGAGCTCAACAAACTCGTAAGAGATGGTGTTGCTGTCCTGCATGTTCTTGCTGGACAAGACAGCAAGGAGGCTTCAAAGCTTCTCGAAGCTGTGCTTCAGTCAGGGGGGGACCCCAACCTCCAATCATCTTGCTCTCTCACACCTGTGCATGTCGCAGCCATGTGGGGGAGAAAAACAAACTTGGAGCTGCTTTTGAACTATGGTGGTTGTGCTGACTTGCAAGACAGTGAAGGAATGACAGCGTTGGATCACAGCAACGCTTCACAGGAGCCAGATAGTCCAGACTGCAGGAAGCTGCTCAATGTTTTTGCTGACCGAATGTGGTTGACTGAGGCATCAGAGTGTGAAGAAGGTTTCCAGACTGCTCAGGAGTGTTCTTTTGATGATGTAATCAACAAGACAGAGTTTTTAGAAGGCCTTGATGACAGCGAGGTGCAGTTTCCACAACTTCATCCATGGATGCGTGAATCCAAGGGTCATGACCTTGATGATACTCTTGTTGGTAACTTTCGACAGCTGAACATTGAAGACACAATCAGGTATGTAAAGAAGAACTGGTTTAGTCAGTTTTCTCATGTATATGTAATATATTGCAGTCACATATGATAATATGCAACGTAGATATATATATGTATATATATATATATTATAAGTTACAGTATAATAATTGGGAATTTATAGTGTGTTCAAACTTACAATATATAGTTTTTAAAAAAACTATTGAATCCGTTGGGGAGTGCATAAATATACTATTGTTTGATGAATAAATTATCGTTGCCATTCATCTCATGGTGATGATAAGTTATTTACCACATAATACTACAAGTTTATAGTGTGTACACAATAAAATTTTATCATCCTTTTGGGGGGGGGGAGAGCAAAGATTCAGTTTCTAACTCGGGAACAAAGAGGAAGTAGATAATTTCATCCAGTGTCTAGATGAATCACAGGAAATAAGGAGAAGAACAAAGAATTTGCGAATCAGCTTCTAACTCCATCTGGGGGTAGGGGGCGCAGGAGGGGTGAAGACCAAGTTTCAAAGTAAAAGAGGAGGGGTACAGAAAAATATAGGGGATAATGTTGCTATTCATTATAAATAGTTGATCAACAAAATGTGGACCTTCCTTGCCCCCTTATTACTATCTCCTTGTTATTTGTTAACAAAATAA
>JAOBAT010098402.1:0-16307 GCA_026413305.1 Hydrozoanthus tunicans
TAATACTAATACTAATACTAATACCAATATAATACTAATACTAATACTAATACTAATACTAATACTAATACTAATACTAATACCAATATTAATACTAATACTAATGCTAATACTAATGCCAACACCTCAACCAACACCTACACCGACAGTAACACTAAATTTGATACTTAATTTAATGCTTATATTGATAATAGAACTTATAGCAATATTCATGCCAATGCTCACGCTAACACTAATGCTAGTACTAGTAACAATTAATGAAAAACGACGATTAATAATAATGACATAATAATGATAGTAGCAACACGTACCGTTTAAAGTATGAGTACCTGAGTATGACGACCTTCTGACAAGCTTGAAGCTATTGTGACCCGAACAAGTTAATAACCTGATATAGCCTCGCCTGTATGGCTCCCACATGATACTGTATATCAGAGGGTTGATAAGACCGCTAGCCAAATGTAACTGAAGGCTCAAGAGGTGGTATATACCTCGGGTATTCACCTTGACAAGATCCAGAAGCATCAAAACCTTTGAGAGTACGAAGCAATGGGGACTGTATTTTAGCAAGTGTGCTTTGTTTTTATGTTAGTTTTCTTAACGTATTTTTAAACTCTCCTTTAAACTTTAAAATCCCTCCGAACCTCAACTCCACAAGATTAGTTTCGTACCTGTTTAAAAACGTCAGTTTGGGATTCCAAAAATGTAAATTTTTAACGATTCATTTATTGATAGTCTGCAAGAATGATTAAGGAAAGCACTGGTCAACCCCATGGAGGCCGCCATGTTGGACTGACGTCTGACGTCACAACGTTAAGCTGTCAAAAAGAATCAGTTCTATTGTCTTGTTTGGGCTGTTTTAATGTTTACATTCATTGCAAAATTATCCAGTAGAATAAAAAACGTTTTTCCTTCTGCGCAATTTAACAAAAAGCTTTTATTTTTTTGATAACAAACTGCAGTTTGGCGTTGTGACGTCATATCTCAATGCAACATGGCGGCCCGGCTCCATGGACAACGCGGGCTTTCTTTTTTCATTTCAGTTGCAGAACATCAACGAATGAATCGTTTTAGAAAGTAAATTTTTGGAATCCCCATTTTATGTTTTTAAGTATACCAAGAAATAGGTTAGGAGAGCAGGTTCTCTTTAAAAACCTAATCTTATCCCTCTGGGCGGTTTCTCAATTAGAAAATATTTGTTTAAGACTTTTATGCGCTTGTTTGAGGCGAGGCAACACAATTGAGAAAACATTGAATGCAAAGTATTGCAATGCTAAATAAAAACCGTTTTAAGAAATGATTTCGGGTAAAAACCTAAAACCGTATCAGTATTTGCTCTTCGTTTCTCACAAGCCGAAAGCCGTCTAGTGACGTGGTGATGAGAAACTCAGTGAAAGTGACAACTGCACTGGTGTAACTCTTCCGTGTACTAACAAAACTACATGTGTCAAATTGGAGGTTTACCGATTCTCTTTTTTGCGTTTTTTTTGGGCATTTTAGACGTTTATAAACTAGGAACTATGAGTTATAGTGTAAGTTGCCAACTTTTGCGTATCACATAGATTAGCATTAACAGGAAATTCCCACTAGATAACTATTATATTCCAACTATGGCAATTGCAAAATGTTATAAGTAACTATTGAGAGAAAAAACTTGTTTAAAAAAAGAAAAGTAAATTCAAGGTAAAAATTATAAGAAACAACAATCTATATAAATCAGTTATTACCATACAAACTACGCAGAAGCTCAATAATCAAGTTATTTTGAAATAGAAAAAATAATTTTCATGCAACAGTCTTATAAACAAACTAAATAAAATATATCGTTTATCAACAGGCAGAAAAAAAAACCCACGAAAAATCCAATTTCTTCACTTTAAGATTAAATTTTAATTTTTGGCACACCAAGACCTGAATCAGACAAAACAAAAGCTATAGCTTTTGGTTATTGCAAGATTGGACAAACATCTTTCAATTTTCAAATCAGAACATAAAAAAAATCGAAGATCTGGTGTTATATTTGCTAAGTGTCAGCACATGCGCTTTACGTATATATACCGAGATAGAACAGGACAAGTTTTGCCTTTCGAGAATCAAACGACTTTCAAAACGATTAGCTTTTCAATTAAAGAAATAGAGCTCCGATAGGAAATTCCTTTTTCTGTGATGCCTTTCTTGAACATCCTTTCTAGTGCCAGTCTTTAATGTTTCAAAATTTAAAAGAAACTTGTAAAAGCTTTCGTACCCTAGAGTAAGACAGTAAAACCGGGAAACTTTAATTTAAATTTAATTTAAATCTTTGTTTTTTTCTCATAATTTATAAGAACACAGAATTCTTGGCCGAGGCTGAATAATATTTGAAGATTTTAGCCTCCAGCGTTTTTAAAATGTTCTTGAACATCATTGTTAGTGTTGGGTATACAGGACTTTGGTGTTTTCCGTTCCGTCGTACAAACCAACCAGAAGCTTGCACAAATTTAATCGGCCACTTCCATACCCGCGGCAAGAAAGGAATATGTTAATAATAAAAAAAAGATTTGATTATAAAATGAACTTGTATATGCACAACATAAAAAGATGAACATTAGCCGGGAAAAAACAATTGTTTCCATAACCTTTTAAAATCAAAATCACGTGCAGTATCCAAAATAAAAGACTGATTTTCGCCATTCCTCGGCCATAGTATGTTCTTAGAATGTTTTAAAATTTTGGACATTTTTCAGCCTCATTTTCTTAGAAAAAAGAGTTTAGTTCAATAATTGGCAAGTTTTCCAGTTTCCTGTCGCACAAGCCGTTTTTTAGAATAATCAAAACCAAAGATTTCCCTGACCAATACAATTTCTTGCTATCTCTGACAACAAAAGTTCAGAACTGCATGTCGATTCTTTGCTTTTATTAAACGTAGTATCTTTATAGTGCAGTTCAATTGTATAGTGGCAGAAATTCTCAAAATGTTTTATTAAAATAGTTTTTTTGGTTTCAATGATCAAAAAAGAGTTGTTTTGATAAGAAAACATTTATCAAATTATGAAAAATCAAAGTGTGTTGTGCTATTTGTTGCTACAAGAATTCGATACAACTTATCGTTTGAGCAAAGGTCTTCTTGTTCTGCTTTGAGTCGTGCTGCGTCATTTTCAGTTATAAAATCAGTCGGCACCAAGGACTATAGTCACACAGAAACAAACAGCTTGCGTCAAATTTTACGTAAATTATTGGTTAATCGACTTTTTTCTGAGAAAGGTTGATAAGATAATGTCGAGAGTTGTTATAATACTGCGCGATTTCAAACCTGAAATTTCGACCCACACTGTGTTATTTCGTTTTTCAACCATTTCTTCAGCACTAACAAAAGACAATAGGAAAGCCTTTTGGAGCCATCTTTAGTTACCTATTATATAAAAAGCTCCTCTAAACACAGAACTTGTTTTTAACGAAGAATTAAGTTGATTCAAAATAATCAAGTTTCGTTGAACTTTTCACTCTTTACATAATAACTCTAAACATTGGATTTGGAGCACACTAGTGATGGCATTGTTCACGAAGATACCGCCGTAGCTATTGACGTTTAAGAAGAAAACGTTTAGACTTTAGGGAAACTAATATCTTGACTGTTTTAAAGCAACTTTTTTCTTAATTACAATGGAGAAGACCTGAAACAAAATGCTTTTAAATGCATGATGAACTTTATAATTGTTTCGGAGGAAATTTGATACTGAATTGTCGAAAGTACGTAGTTGCTATACTCGTCGTACAAGAGCTAAAAATTAAGAAAAGAAAACCGTTTCTTTTTATAAAGTTCATCATTCAAAAGCAGTTTGATAAAATAAACTCTAGACAACGGTTACTCAAATGAGTTTTTTCTCTACGTGTCTGCTTATTTTACTCTCACCATTCTTGGTAGAAGACAAGCACAGAACAGTGCACAAACCAGGGCGACCATCTTTGATATTCTTCTATTCTGACGTTCTTGAATCAACTTTAACTTTCTCTTTCCATGACTGGCAGCCTTTGGATCAGAAAAGCTATCGAGGCCTGTTGAATGGTCACAGGAGAAAATTCGTGAAACAATGAGTGAGCCAAGAACAGCAGAAAACGTAAAACCAATCAATACAAACAAAAAAGAAAAAAGCAAAATCCCGAAAGTTGTGTTGGTCTTCGGAATACAGTAGACATTTTCTGCATCCTTGAGAGGCGAAATATCTCCAATTCCTGTAAGCGCCAACGAAGCAAAAAAAGCAGAAAAAATCCAGATGAAAATAACAAAGATGATTTGGCGGCTTTGCTTGGGTTGGTAGTGGATTGTTGAAATACTTTTATAATTTTTGAGGAACTGATTGCAGCTCATGGATGCCACGGTTGAACATGAAACCACTTGCAAAAACACCAAAAACCAACCCTGTAATTCACAGAGTTCTGGTGTTGCTTCAAAGATCTCTGATTCGGAGAAATAAAGATATACAATTATGGAGGTCGGTAATGATGAGTGAAGAACATCTGCCATGGAAAGAGAACAAATCCAGATGTGTGGACAGTTTCGCCGCTTTCCATAACACAATACACTGACAATTGTTAAAATGTTTTCTGCTAAAATAATCACCGACACAACCAACAGCGTAAAAGCTATAGCTGAATGGATTGCTGAGTTCCCCTCATCACTTGAATTAGTCCCATTTGCCATTTTATAAACTCGATTTGCAAATTTAACACAGTGCAAGCTTCATCATCTTGTACCTTGTTTCGCATTGATCAACGGTCACCGCTTCTATACACGTAGGAATTCCCTTTGATATAAAACAATTTCATTTTTCGCAGAGCATGTGAACACAACTACGGTTTTTAAAAGTTGCTTTGCAGTAGATCAAATAATCATGCTGTGAATACGGTCTGTGAAGCAGTTATCACTGAGAGCAAGTAACTGTATTTTTGTCCTATGCCGTGATACACCGTCGAAAATAAGAAATGTCGAGTATCACCGAGGAAATATTAGAATGATTTTTTTTGTTTTTGAATTGTTAATTTAACAATAAAGTAATTTGTCTAGTATTATCATTTCCACACTCTTTCTTCATTGGGTAAGACGATAACCAAAACCATTTTGACTTTGGGTGTTTTGAGATAGTGAAATAGTCCTCGCTGTTCCTACTACCGGCTTATGAAATGAGCTGGTGAACTTTTCTCCCTTCAACCTAAGCATGTTTGCTTTACAAAGGCAATGAATAAAGCACTTTTGAAGAGACTTAAGCTAGTAAATTATCTTTTTGCGATTCGAACAAAAACAACACCGATAACTGTAAATTAGCTGATTATTAATGGTCCCCGAGACGTTTTCAATTAAAATTTAATTTATACCTGCTGGTAGCTACTTCAGGTTTGTGTGGTGATAGTGGATGTTACGTGTTGAAACTAATTATAGAGACAAGCAGTTAGTTAAATTCATTTCAGCTCAAAACTCAAAGGCAAAATCTAGTATTTCTATTGCGACGTTTTTCACTTTTAATTAATCTATGGGCTTCTGTTTCGAATTTCGGGAATTAAACAAAACTTCCTGTGGATTGTTGCAATTTTTTTTTCGTTAGTGTTCCACAATTGTATGCGTTTTTATTTTAGTTAATCAATGCATAAATTTGGATAACAAACAATGTGCACTTAACGGATATACTCTTTCAGGTAAAAAAAACGGAACACAAACTTTGATCAATTAGCCATGCAGTATCCGTGTTTAGAAATTTCATAACAAAGCTTTTATCTTGTCAAAGGATCTGGGCCGGGGAGTTTTAATCGTTGTTCAGACTAATCAGATTTATTGCTTACAGCTTTTGGAGAAAACTCCAAAACAGAAACTGAAAACTTTATCAAATGTGTTTAATTTAGTTTTTTTCTCTTTTAAAAAAAGAGTTTATTCAGTGTGATAGACACAAATATATATATATATAACTCACGTTAACGTTTTTTGCGATTTTGTGTGGTTTGTCGTTTGTTCTTGCTCGGGTCTTATAATGCCAGTTATTTTGGGAAACCCACCGATATTTCACTGCACAGATTAAGTCTTCAACATCTTTCCAATGTAAATATTCACGCTTTAACTAACATACATTAAGTTATATTAAGGTCTAAAACTAGTCGACGGGCTTTTGACCATACATGAAAAATTGTTTTTCTGTTTGAGGCTTTTCCACCTTCAATGGCCCCAAACTGAACCTAATCTTAATGTAATAAGAAAAAATCTTTGATTTTATTCAATAGCTCCGTGGAAATTGTAGTAGTTCGTCCTAAAATCTGAAGTTCTTATTCAGAAGTTGCAGTTTTTAGTCAGAACATTATTGATGTTGGGGTTGGGGGGTAGGTCCCCGTAACCAATTGATTGGGCATGGGGAGGCTAGTACCCACCCCTCGACCGGCCACTCGGTTTTACTGCCAACCTGGATATAGGCCCCCCGTTAATAAGCCCATATACCGTATAAACGTTGTTTTTAGTCAGAAAAATAAAGGCTGTTCTTTACATAAACTATCTGTGTATGTTAGCTATAATCAGTTTCTCAGATACATTTCCTCTCGTTGTTTCGAAACATTCGATTATATCTTACTACTGACTGTTCCAATTTTTTTATTGCATTGCGTTCCTAATAAACTGTGTTTTTAGTTAATTATTGCACATGCTTGGATACAGCAAACAGTGTGCATCCAATGAACGGATACTTAAACTTTGATTCATTCGCCATTCAGAAATATCCACTGAATGTCTCCCAGGGCCTGGGTACGAGTACTGAGTTGTTGCCAGGCTACAAAGCAACGCAAAGCAAAGATGGCGGCAAATTGGGTTTGAACGAAGACCCCTAGTCAAGTACGGAAACTAATGGAGTAGTATCATTACATGCTGGTTAAACTTGTGTTCCTTTTGGTCTTAGCGTTCCTGATCCACTTTGCGAGACGTATGGCGTTGGGTTCTATCGTTGCTGCGAGATTTCTCAGTCTCATTGCTCATCTCGTTATTACGGTGACGATCTTTTGGTCAAGAGTAAGTTCTTTAAACAGAGATCAACTTCTTCGTTTTTAATGTTTTTGGATGTTTTCATTGTGACTCGTGTGCTTGTATGTTATGTTAATTATATTTTTACTTTATTAATAAAAGAGATACACCAGTTCTATAAATGTTCAGAGAAAACTGTAACTCTGGCTATAATGTACGATGCCAAATATTTTATTCAATAACGCTCATACATGTAAGTGCCTACAGCGTTTGTCCTTTGGCTTCAAACACCTAAATCTCTCTTTAGCTTTCTACCCATGGTCAACAACATAGTGTCTTAAATGGATCCAGCATGTTGGCCAAACAATATAAAAATTATCAGACATTGCTAGATGCAACTTATTCACTCCGTTTCAACACCCCAATTATCGAATAATCAAGTTTCATTTTTTGGTCAAGAGTAAGTTCTTTAAACAGAGATCAACTTCTTCGTTTTTAATGTTTTTGGATGTTTTCATTGTGACTCGTGTGCTTGTATGTTATGTTAATTATATTTTTACTTTATTAATAAAAGAGATACACCAGTTCTATAAATGTTCAGAGAAAACTGTAACTCTGGCTATAATGTACGATGCCAAATATTTTATTCAATAACGCTCATACATGTAAGTGCCTACAGCGTTTGTCCTTTGGCTTCAAACACCTAAATCTCTCTTTAGCTTTCTACCCATGGTCAACAACATAGTGTCTTAAATGGATCCAGCATGTTGGCCAAACAATATAAAAATTATCAGACATTGCTAGATGCAACTTATTCACTCCGTTTCAATACCCCAATTATCGAATAATCAAGTTTCATTTTTTTGGATGTTCAGCTTTAGATTAAGTGAAATTATTTCGTCCAACATTTTCATGCATGCAAGCAAACTGAGTTTGAAATATCAGTCTAATACTACAAATGGTCATACATGTTTGGTTGGTCAGATCGGTTTAAACACTTCCACCACAAATACTGTCCAGCATTTTCTATGTCATTGCTCAATAGCCAGAGACACTTGAAGTTAAATGAAATTTAATATGTTTCTTTTTTGCTGTAAAGTAACCTAAAAGGATGCTACAAACTGATGATGAATGTTTTCAGCTTCAGGAGTCACCAAATCTGTGATTGATGATGTCGATTGATAATAAATCATTCAAACTAACTTCTAAGTGGTTTTTGTTGCTCTTGAATTTTAGCAGCCAAATGTCTTGGCATGTCTACCACTTGAATACAGCCAATCAGAGTATGAGACAAAGGATACAGAGTAAGTCAAAACAAAAAAGATACATGTATACATGACCATGTTTAGAGTAGCTTTCTTAGTATGTTCTTCAGCTGTGCAGTGGCCCAAGCATTTCTAAAGTGTTTTTGACTTGCAAGCAAGGGCTTGTGAGTTTGTGCTCAAACAGACCGCTGTGTTGGTTCTTCTAGCAGGACGCTTTATGTCTGACTTGTTACAGTTGTCTCAGCTGTATAAATGAGTTCCTGCTTCTGCTGGGGGCTAACCTACAATTATTGATTTAGTTTTTCACTTTTCACATGTTCTGTCCAGTTGGAGTCAATGACTCACCTGCTAAGCACTTTGGAAACCAGTGGCCGAGATAAGTCGATGTAAGCTGTTGACAAGAAACACTTACAAATACTGGTTTGTATTAATAAAATGAATAAATGTAACTTTTCTGTCGTGATCTCTATTTGTAAAATTTTTCTTTTATTGTTATTGTACCTTATTTATT
Organism: Hydrozoanthus tunicans; assembly: GCA_026413305.1. NCBI lineage: Eukaryota > Metazoa > Cnidaria > Anthozoa > Zoantharia > Hydrozoanthidae > Hydrozoanthus > Hydrozoanthus tunicans. Next base: position 8,744 of record JAOBAT010098402.1, read on the forward strand.
TTTCAACCTAAACTTTAATTTCTACTTGATGGAACATGCAAATATACTAATTATTTTTAATAAAGTTCTAATTTTTTAATTGATCTGTTATTTATTTTCATCTAAAATGGCTGTCAAACTTTTTAGGGCCATTAGTTACAGTTTGGATAGCCTGCACTCTAGCACATAAATCTTTTTACTTCAATCTTTTTGTTAGATTTTCAAAAAGCAGTGTAAACAATAATTGATAGAGTGTTATTTTCTTTACAGGATGATTGTTGGTTTGTCTCTAACATTAACATTTCTTGCTGTGGAGCTGGTTGGGTTTCTGAGTGGTGTGTCAATGTTCAACAGCACAGCAGGCATGCTCTGTATCCTTACACAGAAATCCAATTTACAATATTTTGTTTAACATGACATGTGTTTTGGTTTATTTTATTTTATGCAAATGTGATTTTGTACCTCTGATTAATAAGCAAAAAAATGCGCTACGAAGGTTTAAACTTAGTACAAATTAATAAGTCTAGCATTTGATTCAGATTTTATGATTCTAACCAAGTGCGTCTACGCTGTAAGCTTTAGGTCAAACTTTTATCCAACATTTATTGCCTAAGTTCAAACCAAAAGGGGCAGGTGTAGAAAAGAAATGAGAAGCTGAAACTTTGAGTCGATTAATGTGGTTAAAAAGTACAACTATCTTAAAGTTTTAAACTCTAGGCAGCATAGAGTTGCAAACATTTGAAATACACTGATTTTCCTTAATACTCACAAATCTACAATATCCTAGATAGGAAACATTTGGAAGTATTTCTCCAGAAGAATTAACTAAAGATAAACAAAAGTAAACTCTGTTGGATAATTTTGTGGCAAAAATAAACTTCAAATCCATCAAATGTTACAATGTTAGCTGCATGCTCACATCCTTTCTGGGTCAGCATAGAGATTGATTTAATTTTGATTTTAATCTGACAGGACAGGGGGAAATCAGAACACAAAATTAATGGTTTGTTACTGACACTTTTTATTCACATTAATAATAATTTGCTAAAATTTTTCAATTTTTAGTCCTGAAAAGAAGCTAGTTAACTTCCTTCTTTCGCTTAGAGAAAAAAAATTTATAGGCAAAACTTTTCTAGTGGACTAAAAGTAAAAATATGTTAAATTCAAACCATTTATATGGCATGGCTTTCAAAAAAATCTACTCTCCTTAGTGTGATAGACCATAGATTGTACCACAAATTGAGCAAAATATAAATTTTACTTTAATCACTTCCATTAATTTTTTGGGACAGTTATTTACAAAATAATTAATAGTTAGATAAGTATGTTTTGCTTCACTTAACCATTGTTAACACAAACAGCCATTGTTACACATGCCAGTGCAGCCATTTCACTCTCAATGTTTGTCCTCGAGTCTTGGGACTGCAGCAGTTTTTGGTACATTTTTGGTTTTTGTAGGTAAGTGTGCATGCTGGAATGAAAATGAAATATTAGGGCAGTGCCCCTAGCATGGGGAAATTGGAGAGAGGAGGGAGGGGGGAAGGGGGGGATGGAGCAGCTTGGTAGAATGAGCTGAATTCACGAGAGTGCATTATAAAAATACTATATTAATTTACATGAACTATATTAAATATCAAAGTAAGATCACAACTGTTTTTTTCCTGCAAAAATGGAAAATTAAATCCAAGGTTTTACTTAGTCAGTTAGAAGTCAAAACTAGTAAGTATATTTTTATAATTGTTAATTGGACTACTAAAATGAATGCCAGGTCAAAATCCTTATGGGTCATTTATAAGAAATTTTAAAAAAGTCTTTTTAGCCTATAATTTTATACATTTTACAAGCAAATATTATCATGATATTTTTCTTTTCCATCTTAAAGATAGTATTTTCAAATTTTGTTATATATTTACTTATTCTGAATTGATTTGCTTATTCATCTATTTTGCATTTCAACAGTGCTTTCCCAGCCTTCATTGAGGTCTTTATCATGGTTGGTGTGCTATGCTTGAGGGCTGATAAATAAAATAGTTCTATGGAAACCAACCATGAGGCTTATAACTGCTAATGGTCAGCAATGGTTTTTAAAGGGCTGATACAAAAACAGTTGTTAAGGTCACCAGTCAAAAGGATTGTACTTCTAATTGCTAACACAAGACAGATCGCAGAGGCAGAGTGAAACCCAGCATCCTCCTGGAAGCCAATCTGTCTGCATCCAACCAGTTAGGATGATCTTAACCAAGTTTAAACCATGACACGGAAAAGCCCCTTGGAATATTGTCATTAATTTAGTATTTATTTTTATTGTTCTCTCAAAGGCAGGTAAACAAACAGTTGCTGTATAGTTACTACTAAGTCACTCAAAATGAAATGTCATTTTTTTGGTAGTAATTGAGTAAAGCAGGCACTCAGTGGTTTTTTAGCAAGTTGTACAGTTGTCGCTTAGGCCATGACAAACACTTTAACAATTTATCACAAGTAAAATTATAGTGTATCTTACCATACTTTTTAGTTAAAATATTAGAAAGCTATATATGTAGAAAAATAAAAATATGACATTGTTAAGTACGAAAATATTTTATTTTGTTTTTCAATTGTGTAAATTTCTCTTTGTTTCCTTCAGTAAAAGTTCTGTACAATGTAACATGTGTTTGAGTTCGTCTGGGGCTGGATCTGCATGCGCACGCCACCGAACAAAGCCATGGCTGTCTACTAGAAATACATGGCCTACAATAATGTTTTCAATCAGTCGATCCTTTATAAGCTTGGTGTTTCCAAAGTAACACAGGTAGTTATCCTAATAGAAAAAAAGTGTTAAGAAGGGATTAAATGTGAAAGAAAAATAGTTATTGATAAATTTATAATTATGAGTAACTAATGAACAAAATTTAACTTCTCTTCTTCTTTAGCCATGGTGTTAGTAACCATGATTATCTTAGCCTCCTGTTGAGATAACGGTTTTGCAAAACCAACACTTAAACAGGAAAAGAAAAATGCTATAAAAATAATACAAAGTTTAAAATTAATTTATTCTTTTTACTTGTAAGCAAGTCTTAAAAGGCGACCTAAATTCTTGCAATATTATCAATATTTTTATGCCAGTCTTTGACTAGTAGTAGATCTATGATCCTTAACTGGCTTCATAATTAAAAGACTAGTACTAATTACCCCTGAAGCAATTAATACTTTCTCTTACTGTACCAATACTTGTTTCTTTCTTATCTTTCATTATAATCTATCACTTTCAAAGTTTCACAATTATTTTCCACAAAAAGTAACAAAGAAATTCTTTAGTAAACATAATTGTAATGTCAGAGCACTTACATGTCTGTCCTGTGGTTTTGATTTTCGTAAACTTCTTTCAATAAATGGCTTCAGCATTTTGAAAAACCAACCATCAACAACATTTACCTGAAAGACAATCATACAGTCAGTCAGTTATCTGTCAGTTATTAATCTAGTTATTATAAAAAATGAAAATTTGAAGGCAAATCCATCACTAATACTCTTAATAACAACAACCATCATTTTGATCGTGCAATTTTACACATGATTAACTGGACATTGCAAGCAATATTGAAAAGCCTTTAAAGGTTTTAAAAAATAAGGGAAAAATGTGGGTTTGATGTTGATTAGGTAAAAGCTTATAAAATTATCAACTTGTTTCTTGTTTCAGGTCAGGTGGAAAATTTTTGTAAGTGGGTTGGCTATCTGAAGTTCTGAGCAAATGAAAAAAAATGAGTTGGATAACATAGTGGATCTTATCAAATGTTTTTGTGAAGTACTAAACTCTGCTCACCACTGGATTGCTTTTAAAATACTTACATCAGCATAAAATTAGCCCAAAAAGTGGAGTGGTGGCCTGTTCCAGCTCTCCGTCAGTGGGTAAAAAGCAGGTCCTTTATTTTTTTATTCTTTCCAGACCCTGCTCAATCCACTCCTGCTTTGTAGATGATCCCTACTGACTACGGAGCCTGGGAAAACCAGCCCAGTGTTTTCGAAGTTTCATTTGAAGAATAATCAAAATAAACTGTATTCATCTGTAGTACTAAATGATAAATTAAAACAACATTTGGGTAGTGTAACTAAATTAATGTTGTTTTTTATTAAAAATTGCTCAATTTTTCTTTACCTTTCCTTACTAATTTTAAAAATGATGTTTATAAGACACAAGGTTAGTTCAATCTTGATATTGATGGGATAGTTTATAATAATTGGATTCTAGGCACCCAGCTAACTAGTTCACAAGTTTTTTATATGAACACCTTTAAACTTTTTTAAAAAAGTGGTGCAACAAAAATTATGCATGTAAAAAATCTGTTACCTGATTTTGGAAATCAAATGAATTCTTTACTTACCTCATAATACTGTACAAGAGATTGATCGTTAAAGTGATGCATGAAAGGAAGACGGTATTTGTCACACATATCCTACAAAAAATAATTTGAAAAACTGAAAATAAGTAATTTCATTTAGTTTTAACAAAGTACATGTTAAAATAATTTTATGTATTTTTCCAAGTCCATACTAAAGTTTATTATCAAACATTAAATCGACTTTATTATTAGTAATATCTACAAAACATCTTGCAGTTCTAAATTAATTATGTGTTCAACTTAGGTAATACTTACTTAACTGAGTTGTACGAAGTGTTAGTATTTGATTGGTATTCTTAATAATACAACTAAAAGCCAACGTTGGGATAAAACAACTTCCATTCTAGCTGATTTTCAATTTCAAAACTTGCAAGTCACTTCATGGCTGCAACAACTAAATTTTGACGATGAAAGATATACTTGCACCAAAACCAAGTTTTCTAAACCGGCAAGACGATTTTTAGTTGGCCTGTCACTCTGATATTGTTCAGCTAAATTAAATTTAAAATAATTAATGTAGTTCTCATTTACTGTGTCTGTAACATTTCTAAAACAAAATAAAATTCTTGGGAGAATTTTGCAACTTGTATGTACATACCTCTCACAAATTTTTTTGGTCCACAGTCAAATTTCATATTCTTAGCACTAATAAAGTACTGCTTATTTTCGTTGTTATTGTAATGAGAATTTTGTTGATAAGTGCAGTAGGGGTGAAAGGGTTAAGGTAGAGGGGCAAACATACTACTGCATGATAGAAATAATTATTTTGAACACAGTCAACATGATTGCAACAGTGTTCTTGTAAGGGGAAAAAACATACTTAGGTGCTGTGCCCATCTGTTTTTTCTACGTACCATAATTCTAATTTTTCAAGCGCCCTTCTAAATTTTGAGGTACCAATCCAATAATTGGTCAGAGAAATTATTTTTCTAGCACCCTTACTGTTTTTTCCCAGCACCCTTATAATTAAATTTCTAAAGCCCTTCTAACTTTTCCAGCACCTTTCTGTTTCCTTGCAATTCTTCTTCCATTTTATGTTGTAAAATTGGTAAAAACGGCTAGATTTTGTTCAAGTAGTGAAGTTAAAACATGACATGCAACATATAATTTATTAATTGTCAGTGGTGACTTTGAATCCAGTTTTAGCCAATCCGAAACAGTCTGTATGGAAGGGAAAAAACATCAATTCAACTTGCTGTTCTGGTGCACTGTGAGAACATTGTTCAAGCATCTGGCTAAAAAATACACTCACCTGGCCAATAGCTCTAAACCACATCAACACCATTGTGACATGATTTGGAAATTCTTGTTGCAAATCTACCACATTTTTTCTGAGGTTTCTTCCTTGGATGAGAGGGAACAGTACTGCGTCCTAGGGTAAATTTTAATGTCACTAATCCATAAAAATGATACAATTATACTTTCAATTGGTAAAATGTGATACGTACATTGGTGGTACATGTAGTTAAGATTAAATGCTTGCCTACTAGAATGCATTAATTTACCAGTATTGCCCATACTTACACTGTCTCCTTTATAATATAGAATTGGTTCTCAAGATCAAAAAAAAATTTACAGTTCTTTTCCAAAAATTTCTGAGCTTCAAGCCAGCTAAGAGTGCTCAATGGTTTGCTGAGCAGGATAATAATTTATGCAAATGAAAATCAAGTCGACTGAGGTCTTCTGAAATAGATCTGTCAAACTAAAAAACATATCAATTCCTCTGACTGATTATTATTCATTGGACTTTGTGTACATACATAAATTTATATTTTTCTGAAACCAGGTGAGTGTTATTCTTAACTGGTCCTTCTTCAGTTGAGCCCTAATTCTGAAAACCCATTTTGATTACACATATAATTATATGATAGATATCAAAAATAAAAATTCTGTAAAATACTTTAACAAAGTTTAAAAACATCTTGTGCTAGACATTTATAATTTAAACTACAATAAATGTTGTACATACATTTAGTTAAGTAAGCTGATGTGCTTGGCTCTCTATAGATACCTTTTTGTCAAATGGTTGATCTAAGGCATAAAACCTTTTTCCACCACTTTTTCTGAATTCTAAGAAATAATAACAGTGTGAGTAAAACCAATTTCATATATGTACAAAACTTTAATTAAGCTTGCAGATACCCATATTTTGAAAAAATATTTTTCAATTCACTTGCCGAGCACTGAGTCAAAGTGTACTTTGTTTTGTTTAAACATTTACTATAATTATAATAAGACTTTTGGATATGGTCAAGTGCTATTCAATTACAATACTTGCTTAATCCTTTTTCGAACCTTATTAATGGTTAATAGGGCCAGGGCTTATATTTTTATCTCCAGTTTCTGTAGTGTTAAGCTGATGAGAGTCTTGACTCCCCTTGGTGACACTAATCTATCACAGGTTAACTCCCAGCTGAACTGATACTCAATTATACAACTTCAGTCAACTGGAACAAAGTCAGATAAAGTGTCTCGTTCAAGGACACAATATTGCGACCCTAGGATTACAAGTCAAAAATGCTAACTGCTCAGTCACTGTACATGTGCCTCTACCTGACATTCAATTATGTATAATAGCACCTGAAAAGTCACCTAGTTAGCTTAAACCTGAGGCTTACTCGCACCACTTATCACCAGTGTGAGAACTGGAACCAAGGTTGCAGAACTGAAATGGTAGCTATACTCTGGACAACATGCAATATCTAAAATCTAGTGTTGAAAGATAAAAGGATACTCTATTTAAGACAGAAGTGCCTCGATTTATATATCCTGTTTAGGACAGGGAGTTAAAAAAGCAAATCCTGTCCAGCAGCACAGTCCACAGTCCAGGGGTACTCAAATATAGTTTGGGTGGGTGTACGTGTTGCTGGGTTTGTGAAAGTCCTACCCTTTACTAGCGTAAATTCTGCAAATTTCATGACCCTACATATACCAGAGTGTACCCATTTTAAATCCCAACACTAAAATAGTATTTGTTTACATTGTGTGTCATAGAAAAGGAAAAACATCTGAGTCTAATTAAAACCCTGGCTATAAAGCACTCAAGTGCTCTGGATTTCAATGTTTTATTATTACAATTTTTATATCTACTTATAATTAGCAATCCTGTTTAACGTGACCCAATTCTAGACCAAATTTCTATGATACTAGACCCTATCCCAGAGTAAATTGCCTGAAAACCATACCCTTTCCAGCGGCACATACCTGTA
>JAOBAT010098413.1:13536-39646 GCA_026413305.1 Hydrozoanthus tunicans
TTTCATCTTAGAACAAAACACAGAGCTGTTAAAATAAGCTAAAAATTTAATCTAACAATAAATACATGAACGAATTATCGTTTTGGAGAATTTGGTTTTACTCAGGATTAAGTAATACGTTCAAATACCCACGACAAACGGCCAACGACGGTTATCCTAGTCCTGCAATGAGTATCCATCCTAACGAAACGAGCAAGATCATCATAGTATGTCACAATTTTGACAACGATAGCGTTCCTGACTCGACTTGGGGTCTTGAATACGAACTCTCGTACGTTCTTGGTGATAACACGAAGCACAAAAAAACACACGTTCAAGCCGACCTGAGCAATAATAGATACAAAATTCTTCAAATTGACGATTCTGATGGAACGAAGAACCACGTTGACATTTTTCAAAGTTATAAATTAAACCAAATTACTGATTATGAACTAATTCGACTATTAAACGTTGGCATTCGAGAATACAAAAACGTCTCAGGAGGGAACGAATCTACCCTTTTGGTAGGGTATTCACAAAATCCTTATTAAAATCTTGTCTACGTAATATGTATATATGACATCACAAAAGAAATCAATTGATAACGTCATCTTCAATTGGAATCACATTAGTAAAAAGATGACAGTAAATGAAATTAATCAACTAAAAGCATATTACAAAGTATATTATCGAAAAGTTTGGGCCTTTAAAAGAGCTGTAAAACGGTTTAGACGTTTAAAATTCGCAGGAGATAGTTTTTCTTTGATTTTTGCAACTGGAGGTATTGTTAGTAGTATCGTTACAGGTGGCGTCGCTCTCATTGCAGTTTCTACAACTTCTTTACTAATTCAATCATACATGAAACATTGTCGCTTAGATAGTAAAATATGATTATGCTCTTATGCATTCCGATCATACCAACACTTATTAAATAAAATAAGAGATGATTTAAGATCTGGAATATCAAATAACGAAGAATTATTAAGAGATATGAAATATCTAGATGACGTCATAGCCGATCTATGTCCGATAATAGACAAGTTTTACAAAATGTACGATAAAATGTACGATTCTTAGCTATTATTTGTTATGGAAATTATTTTATTACCTTTTAATTCCATTATTATTTTCCAATATTTTTCACAAGTCAAAAGCGTACATTTACGTATTGACAAACGTATTTTCTCATAAGGTAAATTCATTTTCTTGAATAATTTTCTTAAGATAAAAATTATAGAAATCATTCTTTTTCGATCTTTACGAATTTCTCGCCATACTAAATCAATATGATAAAAAATATCAATTACTTTCCTTCTTGTCCCATAAGGAAAACTCAACTTATTTTCTTCTTCAAATTCGTTCATCTTATTTAAAACATAATATTTTCTGTTATAAAAAGATTTTCGTCTTAATCGAAAATTAACATCAGCTAAATCTGGCTCAGATACTTTGTATCCATGACGAGAACTACAATTCTTACAAATAAACGAATCTTCTATTTCATGAACATCTTGCTTACTACAACAATAATCCTTCTTCGTTTCTATAATAGTCAAATCAGAATTACAAAACATACAATTTTCATTTCTTAGGTCAAGCAATGAATCGTGAAAATCGAAACAATCCATAATAGTAGAATAGATTTTATTTGAAATTGCATTTTCTCTAAGAATGGGAAATTGCATGAGAATAATTTGAGTGTGAGTTTTTGTCCTCACAGCATATGTAGTCATGAACATAGCAAACCTCTGAAAATTTAGTTTTAGTTGGAAAACATCATACGGTCTTATCCACGAATATGAAAGCTGGCTTAAAGCTAATAGCGAGCTTTGATTTTTCTTTTATCTAGAGTATGTTTGGCTTGCTCCAACTTCAAACCAGGTATTTCAATGGATATACTCGTGCCACAAGCAACTAAGTGATTCGACAGTCAAAAGAGTTTATTTACTCAAACTATTCAAAAATGTAGACTCAAAAACTTGGAAGGGAACAAGGGAACAAACCAAGAAAAAAGAAGGGAACATGGGAACACTGACACCCCTCCCCCCTTTCCCTCCCTCCCACCGGGAAACCCTCAAAAACAGAATCCACCGAAACTTGTGTTTAAAAAATTGAAAACAATTTTTAAAAGTACGAGCACGAACTCGTAGTTTCTGTTATTTAAAGCAAGTTCCGGAGCGATAACAAAACTCTTAAACATTATTCAGCACAAACGAAACAACAACAAAAAATGTTTTGTTTAGTGTTGCTTTATTCATTTAGTGCTTCTATTTTACATTAGTAAGCAAGCAAATTTTCTGGTAATTTTTGTATAACGCAATAATATATTTTAAAACTGCAACATGTTGTGTTTCGTTCTACCATCGATGGCAGTTATCTTTCCATCCTGCTGGAGATGACGATCTTCTTTCAACTGGCATTGTCGTATTACTGATACAACACATTCTGGCGAAAGAGCCTGTAAACAAGAAATCACAAGGACGCAATAGTTAAGGCAGAGATAATATAATGAAGTAACAAATAGGGTTTCAAGAAAATTATACGAATAATTCCTCTTTTTGTGGAAGGTTTGTACTGTTGTCACAAGTTTTTTTTCAAAGAAAAAGAACTTCTGAGTCCCTAACAGGAATTGAATCCCCTATCTTTTGATTACTCAGATCTTAAAGTTTTTTTCTTACTGGAAAAGGAAGTTTGTGACAACAGAACAATACTTCCACCGTGATCATTCAAGTTAATAAACTCTCGCACCATCAGTTAATTCCTCTTTCCTTTCTCTTCTGAAAAAACGATTCACCTTTTTATTCCTTTTCATACGAGGTTTCAAAGTTAAAAGATGTCATGAGAACAGCTAACTTCTAAATTCTAAGCGAGACAATGGTTTCTTTTACTTTTCGCTTAACAGTTTTGATAGTGTGAGATCGTTGTGGCTGAGCAAAAATATATATCAATCAGTTTTATTGGTGGTCCCTATTGCGGCAAGTTAATCAAAGCGTCTGCTCGGTCTAACTACTTATGTTGGATACAAAGCATCTTTTTCTCCAGTGATAATCAGGTTGGTCTTCCCTGCAAAGTTCTCGTAATAAGCCAAATATTTCAGAGTCTATCTAATGTTGTTAAAACTGTATTACCTTTGTATTGAATCCTCTTTTCTTTCCGTTAGGCATTGGGATGCTGGCCGAGATGGCTTCATTATTTTCAACGATAGAAGCTACCAGAAGAAACCAAAGAAAAACTACCAGAGCGGATTTCATTTTGAGGCCTGTTCTTGAATGAAAGCAAATTAAACTCGATTACTTCTTATATAGTAACCATTTATGCGTTTACCTGTCAATGTGTCACTAAGAGGAGAAGCTAATAACTCAGACGGCATTTTTCCTATTCAACGATACTCTTAAAGGTAAAATTTCTAACCGGTCACTTGACTAGAATTTTTGCCGGCCTGAGCAGTCTTGGGGCTATTCTGTATCGTAACAAGTAACTTCAAATTTGATAATTGTTTGACATCCCGTCACTCTTGAGGCTTCCCGGATGTTATTCAACAGTAATATCCTGTTTGTAACATAATTGTTAAATCTTTTCTTCCGAGTTCACAAAAGAACGAGAAGTAGCTTATTTGTCTGCAAACAACCAACTGAGTCTTATTTGACATATCAAGCTAGCAGTTTGCGAGACGTATGTCAAGCGGGAAAAGACAAGAACTCAACCAGTGACTCGGCTCCCCATTTAAGTTGTTGCAGTGGTTAGAGCATCTGAGCGGTAATCAGAGGGTTGCGGGTTCGATTCCCGTCAGTGACTCAGAATTTTTTCTGAGTCTTCAAAATGTAAATCAGTTATTTCTTCAACCAACTGAGTCACTCTCAATTAACTTAGTCACTAGCACAGGATTCATAACCGCCTACTCACCTTTGACACATCGACGAACACACACAATGATATAGTCCTTTTTCATAAAAGGCGGTGATTCTAAGATTATTTTGTCTAACATTCAAGTTAGCCCTACTAGCATAGAATTGGATAACGCGTTCTTTCAAGAAAGCTAACTCAAAAACGAGGCCACCAGGCTAGTATGAATGCCTATAAAATTTAAAAGATTCTTAACATCACTACCATTTAAGGAAAGGTCTATAGATGAACAAACTGAGCTATCATGTGGTAAACAGCAAGGGACTCGTGTCTCGTTAAAAAAAAGTTAAATAGGATATAGTAAAGGTGAACATTTGTATTTTGTTTTGTTTTCTTTTGAGCTAGTAACTGCAAACTAACAAAAAATTGTTGATGTAAGCCAGTGCTGGCCCTACTATAGATTCTGTAAATGATTGCACTATCAACAAACAAAGCGGAAAAAAAAGGTTGTCGTTTTTTTTGCTCTTTTTACTGGGTGTATGTGTAAATGATAAGGAATACTTATAACAGAAAACACATAGAATAACCGAAAAACAAAACTTTACTTTTGTTTTGCTAAGTTCTGAGAACATAACATGAAGTTTTGAAATTTCACAAGTTTCTCAACCTATCTTTTTAACGTGCAAAAGATCATTCTCAGTTTTAAGCCTTAAGAAGATGAAGTTCTCGTGAGTTTCTCAAATCTCGTGACTTTTCACTCATAAACCGAGCTTGTTGCCACTGTTGCAATAAACTGACCCGCAGGAGCTGATTTCCTTGAGCAAACCTTGGACAAAACACGCGAGTTTTTTTGTTTTTTTTTCCCATGGAAAACGTCTTATTTGGGGGACGAAGCCGTTTACTAATGTTCTTTTACATAAAGTATTTAGGAGATTTTAGCCTGAAGTAAGTGTTCTTAATATAATCATACACAAATTCGATGTACAAACTTTTTTTTCAAAATTTACTGTTCTTTTTCGAAAAGGATAAGTGTATTCTCGATTCCATTTTTTTCGCACAAACACAAACGTTCCGGAAGTGCATAATGCTATAAATTAATCAATTGCACGAATCCTTGATTTTGTGCCATATTGTTACAAAACATCCATTTCTAGATCTTAGCCTCGATTGTGTTCTTCGCATTTATATTCTTAATTTTTGTCAACCTGAATTTTATTAAAACAGGTTTAAAAAAAAGTAATGTAGTTGATTCAGTCTGAGTGCAATAATTGGTTGGACTTCATTTGCCAAAACAAATTCGTCAAATTTCAGACTACGACAGCGTTACGACTTGTATATTGGATATATCTATGATCAACTGATCAGTACTTTAACCAACACAACAGAATATTAACGGTATTCCTGGATGAGAAAAGACAGTGTACCCATGCCCATGTTATAACCTCAGCTGACCATGCAACGCGCATGTGGGGTCTTGGGTACTATGAAACAAGATATACCAAAGAGTGAGTGACGAAAGGTTGACGACACTTTGTAGGAAATATCCTGTGACGTGAATAACAAAAGGAAACTAAGGACCTTTAGCGGGAGTTTTTGGATGGAATTTAAAGCAAACAAGGGACCTCTCAATAACTTGAGAGGGGCGGCTACAGGGGGGGGTGGGGGGGTGGATTTCCACTCTTCTTTTTACACTACCAATAAGATAGGGTTTATCAATAGTTTATCACTGAGAGTCGACGAAACCGGAAAATTATTCGTAAGTTTACAGATAAATCAAAAACTTTAGGGCCCGCGAAATACTGTGGTGGGTTGAAAAATACTCATCTCTCGAAACCATTTTATATATCCGTCCCCCTTTTTGAAATCCTGCATCCGCCCCTGCTTGATCGACAAGCAAGTTCCTTGAGCCTCTTTTTCTTTACCGCTTTGGAAACAGTTTGCTGCTATGAATTCGAGTTTAAAAAATGCAGAAAATAAGATAACCAACCAATACTATTAGAAACATGGTCGATGGATTGCTTTTTCTTGGTCAAAAAATAATTGAACTCGGATTTAAGTTGCAACGGGAGTTCTGTTTACTAGAGGGCCGGCTTTACAAGGATTTGGTCACGTGACTAGTTAAACGACTTTAAATTATTAAAAGCTGCTTGTTTTGTACAGATAAACATGTTATTTTGCTATTATTTTGCTATTGTGTCTATTTCCTTTTTTTCTTTATTTCATTTTTATTCCTTCTTTCTTAATTCTTAACCAGTCATTTCTTTCACCAAAATTTTATAACAGGGGAGTATATTCAACTCTTTTCTTATTTACAACACCGACGAACAAATAGACAACTTTTCGGGTTGATTTTAATAATTTACTTTATTTTCCATTCAAAATACGGCAACAACTTTATACATAAGGTTAAGTGATGTTTTAATTCCTATCTTTTATCTTGGACGTCAGAAAAAGCTTTTCAACGTCTATAAGACAATATTTGACTTCATTCCTTCTACGCCTGCATGTTGTTACGTGTCGATTCGGCATCTTTACCAGTTTCTTTCCAATCTTGTTTTAAATGACCAAGCTTTTCTAGTCTACACTGTTGCAACACTGCTGCAACACATTCTGGAGGTGTAAATTGTGCCTGTAGACATGCAAAAAAACATAAACATAAAGTTACATGGAAAGAAACTTAGATTAACTTTGCTTCATCGAGTTAATTAACAGCTTTAACGAAGACAAATTTCTTTTCATAAACTGTGTTTTTTAACTTTAGAAACTAAAGTTATATCTAGGAACTGACAGTATCTAAATTTTCTGAAACGACGAACAACATAAATTTAAAATAACCGTTTGAGACAAACACAATTTTGACGATTGATTCTGGAGTTGGGACATTCTTTATCAGTATATAACAACTCGGTTACGCGCGATTTGATTGGTTTATAGAAATAGTAGCTATGAGACAATACTTTCCTCCGAAATAGAAAATGATACCCAAACAAAATGGCGGACGAAAGTAGTCGCTTCGCGTCCGTTAAGGATCACGATAAAGATATTTAAAACAGCCAAAAGAATTTCAGACGCCATTTACGACATTTTGTAGCTGACAAACATTTCAGTAAACCGCTGATCTTCGGTACTTCCCATTCGCAACTTGGCACGTCAGTAATACTTTATCAAAGATAAGTTCAGATTTTTCTTATTCACTTAGTGTAAATGTTAATGTCGGAGAGAAAGTGTTTCCTCGCTTAGCATCCTGAGTTATTGATCCAGTTCTAACTACTGACAGCTTCTCTCACATAAGATGTCCAAAGAACTCAATGAAAAAAAAACAAAAGTCTGCCAATATTTTCTGGTGGAAAGAATTGACTTAGTGTATGCAACCTATAGGGCTGTATTCTTGATACACGCTTTTTTATAAGAACAACTTAAATTTATCAGAATAACGAAGCCAAAACTTACGAACAGTTTAAAAACAAGCTGAGGCTCGGACGGGACAGCTAATTCCTTTTTCGTTTCGTTTTTTTTCTTTTTATAGAGTTTTGACCTTTAACTTGACAACACAGAAGATTGAACAAAAAGTTATTAGCATGTTTTTCTTTTTTTAATCATTGTCATTGCCTCAAACTATACGCTGCATGTACACGTAAAAAGTATATATATGAATGTACCGTGAAGTTAGTCCTTATACAATGTACGTGACAGTGTTGCGAATTGCCTTAGGCTTAGTTTGTATTCGGTTTTGATAAACTATACATAGAAATAAGAACAGTTCAAGAACAATTCAAGGCTCAAATTGCCATTGAAAAAATTAAAAACAATGAGCCTCGGCTAAATTTACTGTTCTTATAATAAAAAGCGTGTATTAAATTTACCTACATATAAGAATATTTCTCGTGAGTCCTAAGTTTTAAGATACTTACCATTCTCTCAAATGTTCTTTTCTTGCCGGTACCTTTTATAGTATTGAGGCTCGCACTGATAGCTTCATTCTTCTCTATCAAGGAAGCTAACAGCAAAACCCAAATGGAGATAAGAAGAACAGACCTCATCGTTGAGTTAACTAGTAAAATCGTTGAATGAATACAGTTCTGAGCTGAGAGTCCTTCTTTTATGGGCTTGCGCTGCAAGGAAAAGCCATCTTTATGAATCCTTGACTGTCAAGTTTAATATTGGTACAAAAGAGGTCAGTAAATTAAACGTCAACTTCATTAAATTGGAGGTACTCGCATTATAAAGAAAACCAGTTAAATAATCGTTTTAGGTAAGTTTCGCCCCTAGGCATGGTGTGAGCGAGTACGTCGACTCCGCTACTTCAAACTTGAACATATATTTAGCTGTCACTCACAGCTTCCTGAATATTGTCCGAGAAATAGAATGATATTTGCAACACAATAGTTGCATGCAGTATTTAAGTTCACAAAGTAATGAAAGGTAAGATTTAACTGGGTCGGAATAAAGAGCTTATTTGGTCCTGTTAAGAAGTTTGTTTCTAGCGGAAACAATTGTCCTACGCCTATCGGATCTGACCGTTGTCATTATTGAATACATATGGTTTTAAAGACACGTGAAACATAGAGCTCACGGCCACACGCAGTGCTATGAGTAAACAAACCTGTAGAGGTTGAAAAACAACAAAAGATTTATGCGTCTAGTTTTAATAAAGTTTTGGTGAATGGCAGAAGTAGTGAATTTTCATCACTTAAAATCTTGCTTTCATTAAAAGAAACACGAGTCTTGTTTGGACTTTTCTATGAGAAGCGAAAACGCGTAAAAGAAAAAAATGACAGAAAAATAAAACTTGAACAATAGCAGTCGACTTTCAATGATATTAACCTCCGAGGTACTGTTATGAAAAATTGTGTTTTAATGCTGTATGAAAACACTAGTTTAAGCTGGTATGTTAAAATTTAACAAAACTGAAATTGTTAAAAAAAACTACCCACTCTATCCAAAAAGATTTTTTAGTCTCACAGATACTCTATGGTTTCTTACAAGTTCGTTAAGTATGAAGAAACCCAATGGGTTCCTATGAACCTCCTCGCCAGTGTTTTACTCTTTAATGTATGTACCTAAGTGTTGCTCCTTTATTAAGTTGTATTATGTTATATTTATTAATATGTACTTAATTTTTCATTGTAAATAAAGGCCAAGTAATTGTGAACTGAAACAACCTGCTCCTCTTTTACCGGAGCTGCTCAACGCTTTACGATAATATTTTTTTGGAAAACTGACATAAATTTTAATTGAAGCTGAACAATTTTAGACACTTTCTCAAATAAAAGATAAAAGCACGGTTGTATTCAAAAACAAAACAAAAGTCAAAACTGTGCAGCTATTCCTCAGAAAAAACAAAACTAAAATGAATGAACAGTTTTGAACCTGGGTTGGAAGCATCGAACGGATTCTTTAAGGGTAGGAGTTTTGACTAAGCGTCATAGAGAAATTGTTAGGAAAAACATAAAAAACAGAAATAACGGTCCATTGGGTGTTGGAGGGTTTGCGTTAACGAGGACATTCGGCTCAATCATTTGTATTGATAGACTTACTGATTTAAAGTAAAACAGAAAATGTTGATGGAAATGACATTCAAAGGTTCCCTCCAGATTGAAAATGTCAAATGAGCATAGTTGCAGAGATGAGTGTATCACTGGTTTCAGAATGAGCAAAAGATTCCTGCTAATGGGTCAAACGAAATTGATCCCGTTTAGCTTCATTTGACACATCTTGTTTCGAAAACCTTATACTACGACTTTTTAATGTTCAAAGTTGTGAAGCAAAACAAACCATTGCAAGTTATTTGCCTCATTGTTCGCTCTTCACATTTTTTTTAGAACTGCCAGTGATTCTGGGTTCGCAGTTTAAGGAAGAATGGAATGACTGTTGGTTGAATTTCTTTGCAAGAATGGAATGACTGTTGTTTGACTTTCTTTGCAGGGAAAAAAATTGCATCACTCCGGAAATAGCCTATCACTGCTTCTTCGTACTATCGATGACATAGATGATGAACTAAATATTAATTATGTTGTTAAAAAGGTCTTTAAACTGTTGACCAAAATTTTTCAGACACAACCACTTTAACGAATGTCTAGAAGACGAAAAAAATGAGTATTTAAAGGTTTAGATAAGAATATTACAATCATAAATTTCCTGGAGTTTTCAGAGAGCACTGACTTCTTAACCAAATAATCTTCTCAAAATTGAGTGGCAAATGTGAATGCGCGACAAACAGATTCGAGTGAAGTCTTGCCACTGAAAACGGGGAACTGACCTCGGTGGGCTTCGAACCCACGACCTACGAAACAGGTCTACGCCGCTCTAACCAACTGAGCTACAGGGCCAGCTGGGAGTTTGGTCGTGGGGTTTAAGGACAATTGGGCTAGGTCCAAACCTAGTGTTTTCTTTGAATGGCAAATGCGCATATGCAACAAGTAGATTCGAGTGAGGCCCTACCACTTGAAATGGGTATAATTCGTGCCAAGTACTTAGTTTACACCAGATTATCATCATTGTAATTGTGTGCTCTGATCAGTGTCTCATATTTTGAATATTACGTTACCACTAAAAGATGGCTTTTTAAACTGAAGTATACAGCTGTCTATGATAAGTCAACAAATAGCAACCATGATTGTCTTCCATTCGATAGTTTATGTAAGTTGTAAAGGTGCTCCATCTTCCCTGAAGATGGAGCACCTTCAAGTGTAGTTGTCTCCACCGACAAGGTTTGATCGATTAGAATTTAAAACGAGAAGTTGAAATTACAAATCTATTCTGCAAGCCTTGTTAACAAGCAGTTTTGAAGAAAATCCTTAAAATTTTTGCTTGAGAAATTCAAACATAAAACCTAAAACCGGATGAAGAGAGAAGGATACTTCAAACAACATTGAAAAGAAAATTCGTTTGTAACACGCTTATCGAGTCAAAACTATTTTCCGCCTAGACCTAATTTTAATGCACATTGCAAAACTGGGTTAAAATCTTTGAAATGTTGTAACAGCATCAGAATTTTATCTAACAATATCATTACTAAGCAAAAAAAGAAGTATGTGATTGTTTTTATCGGTTAACAAAACAATCGGTGATTTTCAGACTTCCAATTTCCAAAGCCAGCTATACACTTTAGACTTAACACTCTCTCTCAAGTCTAAGGGACGTCAACTTATTTCAACTCGATCCCAGTTCTTCCTGAGCGAGAACAAAATCCGTCCACAATAAAACTTAGTGTCGTATTATGACTAAACCTGTCTTCGGTGTACTTAGTGCAAAAGGAATGAAAGCCCTGTCGTACTTTCTCTTCATGGGAGATTTCAAATTAATGGCAGGTTAGCCCCCAGCAGAAGCTGAATTTCATTCATACAGCTGGCTTGCCTGGACAAGGTTGGTAAAGCTCCCTGTTCAAGAACACGGCACAGTTGTCTGATAACGCAGAGTTCAAAGTGACACAAAGGCGCAAAGTTGGGCACAAAGCCAAACTTAACTCTATCAAGAATGTTGCGCGTGCATATAACTACAATCTCAGAAAAAATCTTGGACAAGTATACCTTTTTTCCCCTTGTCAAAAAAAAATTAACACAACCCAACATTGGATGGGGTGCAGGAGATGTTCTTTGACGAGGATGTCCAAGGATTTGGTAAAAAATAAATTCCATATAATTAGTGGTTCTTAATTTTATCATGTTGCTCATCTACTTAGCTACAAAACTTGTGATTTGCAATGTGTAGCTTTAATTTAGTGGATTTTAGAAGCTAAATTTCGCAATTAACAAGAGTCAAAACAAAGAATAACCTAACTGCGGTTTTACAAGAATAATTTATCCTTAGAAATGTAATGAGGTGTGTTGATCTTAACGTATATTTTCTTTGTAAGTTTTTCTATTGGAAATCGGATGAAAAAGCCTACAACTTTATAACTAAGAGACACTTGAAATTCAACCGAAGTATTTTTTCTCATGTAACTAAAAGGCTTACAGCAGATGGAAGGTCTAGCATATCTTAAGCAATTAAGCTTTATTATTTTGTTTTATTTTGAAATGAATCGGAATCTAAAACGGACAATAGGCGAGTTATGATTATCTATAGAAATTCAAAAACCTAAGTAAGCAAAATTAAGTGTTTCAACAGAGTTAATAAATAATTTGTGAACCATATATCTCACTTTTGTCATTATTTCTAATAAAAAAAATCAAGCAGAAAGTATATATATATATATATCATCTGTTAAGCTTACTAAACCTTCTGCAAGTGGGATTCAAGTGCAAAAACTTTTTTTTTCATAGCCTCAAGAGTTTAAAATAGTAAAACCGAATTACAGGCCACTGCACTGGAAAACTTTGAAGGGAAATGTATAACGCTTTAATAATGTTTGAATAAGTCACCAATTGATTACAAACGAGGCTTCATCGATATCTACCAAAAATAAACTCTTTAATAATTTGTTAAACAGAGACAAATTATGTTTACAGTTACATTTTTAAGTTAGTTTTAAAGTAATTCTTTAAATCTTGAAGGCATAGCTAGAGTCTCAACCATTGCAAGTGTCTCTTGTTCTGCTGATAGCGTTTTTCATGGAACCCTTTGCCCGTTTACAGAGGTTATTGGTGTTTCCCTCTTTAAGTTTCTGCAGTATCTCTGAACAGCTACACGGCATCTCATAAGCTCCAATGGTTCAGTGTCCTGAAATATTAAAAAAGAAGGTAAGAAAGAAATCTCGAATTGCAAGAAAAACAACAGAAATGATTTATTTGTAGGAACAACTTGAAATTTCACGAATATAAATTGACAAATATATCAAGATATATTTGTTTATATATTGATGATATATCAAATATATTATCCATCCAGGCCTAAAATGCAAAACCGATAAAGGAGAGTATCTCCGAAAACATTTTTATAAAAAAAGAGTTGAATAAATATTTTCAATTTTAGGCCTGAATGACACATACAAAAACCAATAATGATTCTTCTACGGCCTACAAAATTTTTTAGAGCTTGTAAAATGTATACAAGGACATTCGACATAGCAACATAAATATACAAACAACTGAAAATATTGATACAGATCATCAGCTCTCAGGATTAGTCATATAAAAAAGGATGGTACTAGATTTGCCAACGTAATCAACTTATGTTAAGACTTATGCGACTGGTTCCTTCGAAGTTGCTCTTGCAGTTGGTCTAAGAATCTTCAGATAATCCTACCGATATCCAAATGAGGTACAATTTGTGAGCTATTCGTTGTACATATAGATTATACAGCTTAAAGAATCTTGTAACTAGACCTTCAAATATTTTGACAAACTAAACATGGTATTCATGGTATTGCACACTTACCGAAGACTTCAGTGTATCCCTCTTTCCTGAAGGCCAACCAGCAGAGAAACTTTCTCCTTGTTGAAGAAAGAGCCCTAGGATAAGGACGAGGACAAAACAAGACCACGGCCAAACTGATCTCATTTTCTTAAATGCTGATTCAAAAATAAGATAATGGTAGTGTATATCTAGGGTTATACTTTGTTGAAAGGCAAGCTATTCTAAGCTTTTTATATCTTATGTTTAGAGTTATTTGCAAATCAGGTGGCGACAGGTGGAAGAAATGAAATTAATAGATCTCAAATTTCCGTATAATGATATGTACTGCGTCGTATTTCCTTAAGAAATCCAAGACAATGCCCTTCCCTTTGTTCTTTTACTCCCGCCCTCTCTCTTAAAAACATAAATTCATGGTCGGCTTTTATTATTGATATCAATTCGTTATAAGTTATTGAAATTTCTTCTTTAGTGGTTAGAAGTACTTCTTTTATCAAACATTAACCCAAGCAATTAAATACTGAGTTTTTCTTAATTAGAAGTACAAAGAACGAAAAAATGAAGCAGATATAACGAAAAAATGTTAGACCTATTCAGTAGTTATGTTACGCCAAATATTATCTGTAGTTATTAAGAATCTAAGTATTACTATACATATCTTCTGGGTATTAAATTGCTCATCCCAGTGACATTAGTTCAAAATAAAGCACAAGAAAGATATTCTGATAAGGTGTAATCTTATTTGCATTTCAAAAAGTCAAACCCAAAGCAAAGTTTGAAGCAAACTTGAAAACCTGAAAGATTAAAAGAAAACAGAATTAAAACGAAATTAATTACGTAATTATCTCGCCCTCAAAAATTTAATCCAGGATACTACAGTACCGCCTAAATCCAATTTCCTCTTAACGTAGAAAAAATATGATTAAACTGTTGGCGGTATGCATGGGCTAGTTTACTTAATGACTCTCTTTATTACCACAGCAAAACAGCCAAATATATATTTCGTTTTCAATAGAAAACAGCGCGATTTTTACCGTTTCTTTCACACAAGACAAGTTCAAACTAACGTTTCAAAATGTTCATTTTTCTTAACAAATACAAATCTATAAACACGATTAAGATTGTCGATTTAATCTCTTCTTGTTAGCATATGAATAACAACAGTGATGAGCGTCTTAATATTTGGAATTAAAGCGACTTGATATTAATATTTCAGAAGTTTTAATGGAAAGCATTAAGCGCGTTGAAAGTTGCATTGTGACAGAACTGAAGTCGGTAACTGCAGTGTACGTCCCTTCTACACATTCTAAAACATTTTTTATAAGAACAACTTTATAAGATCTAGAGTTAGCCATAATTTCAAAACGATTTGAGAAATAGATGTCTAAGGCTCGGGTTCGATAGCTATTTTTTAAGACTTTGCTGAGCTTTACTCTTCTTTAACTTAACAATACCTAGTGGATAAGAAATGATTTCAAAAATCTCGGAAAATTGAACCAGTGAATCCATGATAAATCCGCGCGCGAGGACGGATTGATCAAATTTCTTTTACAACATATACGTGCATGAATTGCAATGTCTATAGGCTTAGATTTTCTTCGATTTAAACCATACAAACAGAAAAAAGAACAATTTGAGGCTCAAATTGTCGAAAAATTAAGAACAATGAGTCTTGGCCAAATTTACTGGTTCTTAGATAAAAAAAAAAGCGTGTAACATATCTGGTAGATGTGCTTATGATAGATTAAAACTCGCCAGTTCATCTTAATCTTCTTCATTATTTATAGGCGGTAAAGAATTGTTAAAGCTCCACCAGCTCTTACTATAAACAAAAACGTTTTGCATCAACTTTAGTAAAACTAAGTTATATGTACAGCATACTTCGTTAAGTATACGAGGCGTTTTAATAGAAAGACAGAGCATTTTTGTTCGCGTTTGTTCTTCCTCTCAACGTACTTCTTCTTTTCCGCAATCTTGTTCCTTATTCTTCAATTGCATTCTTGTTGTTTCACTAGCTTTTCTAAACTATGCTCTCTCGGGTGAGTTCCAAAAGAAGACACGATTCAAGCAGCCAGAAATAGCTCAGCTTGGAACTCTGTTAAGGTTACGGTACAGTTTGAATTTGTAAAATGTATTATTTCTTTTTAGCTTTTGCAGGAAAACAATTATCATTGAGAAGATCTTTCAGGAAAAAAAAGAGGTTCCAACTCAAACAGGTTTTGTTCTATCATTGCCAAATTTGTCACAGCGGTGGTATAATTATTATAACTGAGCTCATCCAAACGGTATCAGGAAATTTTGAACTCAGCATAGATATTTTTATAGACTAAAAGATGCATAAAAGAATTTTTTGACGTTTTCGGTCTACTTGACTATCTTCCTGGAGATTTCAAACTTGGTTAGAGAAATGTTAAAAGAAGCCATGCGCTGTTTATTTTCTTGCTAAATTTCGTTTCTCTTTCCTGCCACAAGCGCTGATTTACTTACTTAACATGCTCTTGGTATAATCTCTTCAAGGTTGTCCTCAACTCACTGACCTCTGTATCTATTTTTTCGTAACCGATCGTACTACCCTTAGGTTATCACTTTAGTGATAACTCAATTTAGTGATTTTGTCCGAGAAAGAATTAGCAACCACTAGTTTGAACGATTTTGAGGGATTTTCAATTTTCGAACACTTTGTCATATGAAATTATAAGGGATTTCGAACCTTAATTTTAGCGAATACGGCTAAATTAAATCGCGAATTTCTGAAAATTATTAAAATCGCTAACATTAGTAACCGCTAATAGAAATATTAACCTTAAAGTCCATACAAGCATAATTTTTTACTTCTTGGATTAAATCTGTCGTCATCTGTGAACTCAAAATTCCAATAACCGAAGAAAATTTCCACGTCTAAGAACGTATAAAAAAAGAATGGAATATATATTCTGACCGAGCAGACCGAGGACTGGTAACCTGTGATGTAACGGCAGTGAGTTATATGGTTTAAAAATTTCATTTCTGTTAAAAATGTTATAAACTTTTTGTTTCAAACAATTTCGAGGGAATTAATTATTGATTAAAGTTATAACAATGTGACTATTGTAGCCAGAAGTGAATTTTTTGAAACAATTAAAAAAGACTGTCTCTGCTTCATGCCTCGTGCTACGTCATATACCTTCTGCTACGTCATCATTGCACGCTTCAAGTCTAAAAAATGTAACAGGAACGGCGAAAAAAGGTTTTATTTTCGAAAATTACTATTATTAAAGGGTTCTACTTTTCATCTGGAACTTAAAAGAATAAGCTTTATAAGGACTTTAAGTTAAAAGAACATTTTGTGCTATGAGCATCAACCATCGGACAATAATCGAAACAAAAACACACGCAAAGCATCATGGATGGTCACGATTCTTTAACGTGCGAAAGTCTATAACACGGCTCATAATTCCGGAAAAATAGATAAGCTAAATTTTCCGGAACCACGTTTGAATGCCGTGAGGTTGTCACTGCAAAGCGGTGAAAATTTCATGCTGATAAATTAAAAGTGCTTCAAATGTGGCGGTGTACCCATTTTTGCTGTTGGAGAAAACTGCATTTTAACTATAGGCGGCAAACGTGAGAGTTTCTAAACCCCTATTTTCTTGAGTACATGAAATATGATAAGGTTCAACCAATCGTTTGCGTTGCTGTAGCCAGAGATGATAAAACTGGTTTCACATTTACTGTCGCACGCTGTTTGAGAAGTCACGCCACGGAGTCTTTCGATTCAACATCCCGGCTTTTTTCTAATTTGCAATGGGGAAAAAAAAATCCAGCCAAAAGGACCAACAGCAGCGAACTTAAAGCAGCGATTGCTTTATGAAATGAACCAAAAGGAAACAAATCATGTACATCCGATTAATGCAAGTGACATGCCGTGAGTAACAGACCGGCACGCGATACCTTGCACCACGCACAACCATGAAAATTTTGACACAAAGATGAACACATTTCCCGCGAAGAGAGAAGGGCAAAGAGAAGTCTCACTTCATGTTTCCGGTAGTTCTAAAGCATTCGAGATGCGGTAGTACTTTTATGGTCCAGTTTCAGAAATCGAAATATGCAGAAAAAACATCAAGTTAAAGCTTTCACTATATTCTGCAACCTTAAAATTAACCGGCTTTTCAAACAACCAGGCCCAGATCCGTTTGAGGACTAACACGTTTTTGTAACCTTGGCCAAAAACAATGTCGTGATCGGCTATAACCCTAGATTAGCAGATGAAAAGTTTCTGTACCTTAGGTACGAAAATCGAAAGCCAAAATAAACTCATTATTGGTTTTTGTATGTGCAATTCAGGCCTAAAATTTAAAAATCTTTGTTCAAAAAATTTGTAAAAAACGTTTTCGGAGATACTTTCCTTTTTCAGTTGCACAATCTTATTAATTTTTAGAGCTTGTAAAACATATGCAAGAACTTTCGACAAAATTAACACGTTGGTCAAATATTTCAATTTTGAAGTGTCGTCACCCAAATTTTTAAACAACCCGTCATTTTAAAGAAGCTACTTGTTTTTTCTTAATCTTATTCGCAGTTTAAGTTAAATACTTAAGATCTTTTTAAACTAAATGTCCTTGTCGTGTGAAAAATTTTAGATTAACAGGGACGATTCTTTTATAGTGATGGCGGGTCGTCTGAGTTTTGCGTGACAAGGCTTGGCCGCATTCTTCCAAATCGAATTTATAATCCTAAATTAGTAGATGTAAAGTTTCTTAACAAAAGAAAAATATATTTTTCCTTGGGAACAAAAATCGAAAGTTAAGATTAAAGCGTTGGTAAAATATTCTAACTGATATTAAATGTTGAATGTTGAATGCGGCCATTAGAGTCGTCACGAAAGCATTCAGACGTCCCACAGATTGTTTTTTTTTTAAAGAAAATATCATTTTTAAAGGACCTATTCGTTTTCTCTTGTTCAAGGTACAAGTTTAGTGCTAGAGAGCTGGTAAACTAAATGTTCAGGTCTTCTGAGAAATTCAGGAAAAACAGGAACGATTCTGACTCTAACAGCTTTTTTAATCTGAGCGAGCTCACGTGACGACACTTGGCCGCATCTTTAAACATGCACATCAATTAGGATATTTCAGTGGCCGACGCGTTGGTTTGGGCTTTCAGTTTTCGATCGTATCTAAAATACATAGATTTTTCTTAGCCTTAAGCCCCTATACAATTATATATTATAATTATAAGTATTATCTTCTAAGCTGATATTGAGTATAAAAGTCTTGATCATGACGTGACTACTGCTTGTTGCACTCTTGAAATTACACAAAAAGAGGTAAGTTAAGACATTACATTTTACGAGCCGCATTGTTTTCTTTCACAATTTTAATTTAAAAATTACAGCCCAATCTTTCATCTGTTTAGTACAGTTATTGACGTTAAGCAATCATATCTACTATTGAAAACAAGAATTTTGGTGTTTCGATCGCAAATCGAAAAGTAAGAAGGCATACACAGAACAACGCTGCAAAGTGAACAAATTCAAGTAGTATAATTTGCAAAACGAAGCATTTGACATGCAAGAACATGGTTTATTTTGCCAATTTTTCAATAATTACCACTACGTTTGGCTGCGTTGAACAATTTTTTGTGTTGTCGTGAATTCGGGATGAAAACAAGCTAAGGCCGTTATGGTGGTTTCAAGGCCCTTCACCTCAAGTCAGTAAACAAAAGAAGTCGAAGTGAATTGGTAATTTACCAACAAAAATTCAGGGAAATCCATCTCGACGTGAAAACTCGGCAGTCGATTTTTATAGGCGGACAACTTCTTTTAAGAAACGTTCAAAGCTAGTAAAAACCAAGATCATGCTTTTTGACATTATTCTTATAGATTGAGATATTTGTCTCCACAAAATTCCCTGCATACAATTACATAATACTTATGTTGTTTTGCGGTTTTTTCGGATCTTGTGTACACATTTAAATTTCAATCTAATGAATTTGAAGATCTAACGACAATTCGTTTCTTTGTTCGACTTTTGGTTCAACAGAGAAGAACAATCGAGGTCACTAAGTAGAAACGTCGGCGATCTAAAACTTCACATGGCTGCAAAAATTTTAAAAAGAAACTACCAACGTTTGATTCAATTTATTTTACACAACCCTAAGAAGCTGTTCTATTATTCACATGCACATAACAATTCGTTTTGTAGGTACATTTGGATTAAAAACAAAAAGCAATAGCCGTGAGCCAATCATAACCTTTTTGTATTTAATAAACGCACGACATTTAAAAAGTCTCAAGCAAAAAACAGCGGGAGGTCGGCACAGAGAGCTAGTTTAACGGTTAACAAACTTAATCTTAATATTTTCTTGTAAACCGAACGATACGATTCTTATTTTTGACTTTTAAGGGTATCGTTGAAGAAGGATAAAAAATTAATACTGTCAAAAAAGAATTACTCAACATTATTCTTTATCATAATACAAACTGAACTTTGTTTCTTGCATATTTCACTAGTAGTGCTTTTCAATTTTCCTTAATAATTAATCAATTTGAAATCGATCAAGCTGACAATTTTACATATAAATACTTTATCTCTTGTTTTTTTGTCTTTAACTTTAATTTCTGTGAAACGCCAGACATAGCTGAAAGCCGTTGGAAGACTGACAATGCCAATTTATCGAGTCGCAGGCTTAAGCGCGAGTAGACGGGCAACAAAAAGTTGGAAATCAGCCAGCGCTAAAGTTTCTGCCCCAGCTACTGTAAAACCAGCCCAAAAGCCTGAACAATCTGCCGGAGCGAGAAAGCGTAAAGACGAGAGTAACAGGAAGCAGAAAACGAAGTCAAAATCTGCGCCACACGTGCCGACTCTCGAAAAAGACAAAAGGAAGAAATTAAATCGGCTCTTAATTGATCTTTATGCGGAAGATTTTTCTGAGGATTTTGGATTGCTTCACCTGCTTCTACAGCAGCTTCAAGTCAGCGAAGAAGCGATGAATCTGTGCAGAAAGCAAATGGTTGAACAGGAAACAAAAATCGTTAAGAAAACCTTCAAGCAAGGATTTGAGATCCGTGGGAAAGCTTTACAAGAGGCACAGTAAAACAACCCTCGCGGGATACTTTCTTGGTATACGTAGTTTTAATCTTGATTTGTTTTCTATTTTTGCTTTTTCTGTTTCAACGATACAAGTACACTTCGCTAGTGCAAATAACTGCATTGATTCCTCTTAAATCAGTAATAGATTTTAAAGGACAAGGTGCAAGTTGATAATATATACTTTGGGCTGCAACAAATCAATTTGAACTTAAGATTCTTTTACCAAGCAGCTGCGCTTGTAACAACAAAAGGAAACTATAGCATGCTTTTATTGGTTGTCTGATAGATACTCATTAATTCTTGAGTCTATTTCCCATTAACTCTACCAAAGCCTCTTGAATTTATTTTCAGTTTGTTCTTGAATTTTTAGGACTTTCACCCTTTCTTTTTTTTTAATGCTAAAAAGAATATCGGTTAAAAATCTCAGTACAACACAACATATAACAAGACAAGTCCAAGTCAGAGAGTACCAAGCCTTCAATATGGGAATTGTAGATATCCCGCTTTTATGGCATAAATTCACGCGGTCAGGGCTGCATATATATTATACACTTCAACAACGAAAACCACTCATATCTTTTTTGACGAATGTTCGTTTGTTGTTTTTTCTTGAGTTCTTTTGGCGGCGCATGGCCGAGCGAATAGCGTGTTCGACTCGTAATCCTAGGTTCGCGAGTTCAAGCCCCGGTCACTAAATCACTGCATGTGTCGTGTCCTTGAACAAGACATTTTACTTGACTTTGTTCCAGACGACTCAGCTGTATAAATGAGTACTAACTTCTGCTGGGTGCTAACCTGCGATAGATTAGTGTCCTGTCCAGAAGGAATAAAAGACGCTTATCCGCTTAACACTACAGAAACCGGAGATAAGCGCCGGCCCTTCGAGCCACTTAGGATCGAGAAAGGATTTAGCTTAGCTTTGAGTTCTTTTAAGTCCCCCGATAAGGGTTCGACTATGAGACAGTAACGAAGATAAAATAAATAAATGATTTGAAATAAAAATCAGAGCTCCAGCTCTTTTTGTTTTGTTATTTTTGTTCTTTCTTTGTTCTTTGTTCGGTTTTTAAAGTGGTAAATTGAACATTTAAAGGGGTTACAATGTTTTGTTTCTGTAAATCCCAGTTAAATCAAGAGTATTTCTACTTGTTCGAATTGACGAACCATTTAGGTTTACTATTCTTTTTTTTGCTTGTCTTGACGGGTAGAAATTTGTTTTTATTCATTTTAAATTGTGTTTTTGTCGCTAAAACCCAGCTCTAAAGGGATTTCAAATTTGCTTATCTTAATTGCATAGTTGTTTCCATTGGTAAAGTCAGTCAAAAACTCGGCCAATTCAAAAGCTTAGAAACTCATAAGCACCAGAAACTGTTACTTTTTGGTACAAACAGAAAAAAGCCTCCAAACCACAAACGAAAATGTATATGAATAGTGTTTCCCTTGAGTGGCATAGATGTGAATTATATTTTAGCAACAACAACCAAAAACATTAACAGATAATATTGCCACTGGAAATCGGGAACAATCCAAGTTTCGCCGATCTACAGCATCAACGGAGAGTACCATAAACCCAAAGACATATTGCCCAGCCTCACTCGAAACTATATATATGTTGTATAAATTTATCTGTTTAAAATGTCTTTGCTTGTTGTTGTTATGCAACTCCAAAAACTTAACGATTACAGATTTCAAATACTGTTGATGAATTCCTTTGAATTGAGCCAACGAATGAGAGAGTCAAGTTTGGTTGTATTCTATTTCAGCAAAAAATTTCAAAAATAGTTCTGCATAATATATAGTCTGCTGCTCTAGATTGGTGTTGAAATATTAATTGCAAACGAAGTACCTTTGAAATGCTTTGTTTTGAAGCAATCTTACATTTTAGCATAAGTTGTATCAGTCAATATAGCTGTCCCATTAAACTTACAACTTAAAAAATACTTTGTTTTGATGCATGCAATATGTTCCCTATACGTTCTTGTAATTTACAGTAAGTTATACGCTTTTGTGTGTTCTATTCAGGCCTAAAAATCTTTGTTTAAACATTTTATAACAACGTTTTCGAAGACTTCTCTCCTTCCTCAGCTGTGCAAAAAAATAAAATGAATGTAAAAGCGAGTTAACAAAAGAGAATATCTCTTCGTTTTAGTTTTTGCACAACTGGGGAAGGAAATTGTATTCAAAAACGTGATTATAGAATTCTTAGACAAAGATTTTTTTATTTTAGGCCCGAATGGCGCACGAAAAACACCTATAACAACTTCTACGGCCTACACGAAAATTCTAGAGCTTCTAAAATGTGTACATATTACGGTAGGCAATTGTCTGATTAAAAAATGATATATCGGTAAGACAATATGTATTTCTCTAAGAATTTACGTCTTAAGTTTCATTCATGCCCATTGTTCAGTTCTTCTTATCTTTTTCCACAGTTTCAGCCTTAATTTGATCTTATTTTGTTTCGTTATCGAGTAATCTCAATTGTTTTAAACTTAGAAATACTTTGGATGCTAGTGAATCTTTAGACCAGTTTTTAGTAAGTTTAATACAATACAAAAGGTTGCGTATACCAAATCTAACAATTTCGATAAAGTAATTACTTAGAATACAAAATTCTTTCTCCTTAAACGGAAACTGTGCAAAAATGCAAGTGTGCTGTGCTGCCGGTATTTATAAATATTCTGGAAAAAGGAATAAAGAAGTTACTAGTCAATCCCATGTAGGTCTGACGCCACAACGTTAAAACGGTAATTTGTTAATTTCAAACAAAATAAAAGCTCTTTTAGTCTTTGTTTTAAAAAATGCTTTTAAAAGGAAAACGTTTTTTAATCTAATAAAAATTTTTAAAATAGATGCAAGCAACAATCCAAACAAGGCAATAGAGCTTATTCTTATGACAGCTTCATGTTTTGATGTCAGACTCGGTGGTGGAAGCGGAATCTTTTCAGTATGATATTTTTCGACCAATGATTCATTTATATAGAGTTTCTTCATGATTCATGTGACAAACGGCTTCGCTAAAATGTTATGATACAACAAAAGGCTAAGAAAGTTTAAAAGTTTAAAAATTTTGAAAGTTTTTAAACTTTTAAACTTTCTTAGCCTTTTATTATATCATGTGACAAAATTTCGAGATTCGTGATTCAGTTATTTTTTGTCCATGATTCATGATTCACAGCCTGCGAGATGATGTGATTCATGATTCCTTCACTTTTTTAGCCGTGATTCATGATCCAAGATTCCGCCTCCATCCCCCATCAGAAATCAATTCAACATGGCTGTCTCCACGGGATTTACTAGTACTTTCTTTATTCATCTTCGAAGAACATTAAAACAATTAATATCGTTTTAGAAAAAACGAAAAAACGTTTTTGGAATTCCAATTTGATGCTTTTAAAAATGTAAGAAAAAAATTTTGGAGTGCACGTTCCCTTTAATTACTTGGTTTTGATTCATGGAACATCTTCATAAGTAGTATCAACTAATGATCCGCTGAGTGAATGGTGTGTTTGTCTGAAGCTTAATAGGATGCTCCATAACATATTCTATTAACACACGTATCCATATGTTGAATACAATGGCTCACACTTGTTTGCGATTTGTAATTCACAAGCCATTTTTGATTTCAACTTTTTTTTAAAAAAACCTCTGAACTATTGACAAGAACATGTGGTACGAGTTGCCACATAGCAAAAACAGAAGGGACAGGCTTTAAACTACACCATTAGAAGGTTGGGTGTATCATTAAGAAACCGACCGTACACTGTATAAAGGTTTAACCAAGCTAGCAAAAAGCCTGAAAGCCGGAAAATCAAGGAGGAAGCCCACTACATAGACATGGAGCCTTCAGGTAAAAGTGAGTATGCGAGATCTAGCTCGTAGATTCTTTTCAACTCCGACTTCTGATTCGGCAGATATCAGTGCAGGCCACGCGGAATTAACAAACGTTGTAAACTAAAAATCGGAACTAAGCAACGAGTTGTTCCCAGAGTAATAATTATTGAGAGCTTGAGATAGGAGGACGGCAACGTCGAGCGACGATGTCGACGGCAAAAAACGATAGTGAATGCAATAGTTGCACGTTGGAATGCGCCGTCCTCGTCACCTGCACGCCGTTATGCACGTGAAAAGCGCAGTTTTGAAGTTTGTGCGAACACAAGAACAACCTACAGAAAACTTTAATGTAAATCTTCATTTCCCTTTCAACACTTTCGTCTTTTTCTATTCAAAAAGCGTAGCTCACCCGCTGACAAAAGTGAAAGAAAATTAGGCATAGGTTGTAGAAAAGGGCAATAAAGAGCCATTCAATAATTTTATTTTTGTACCTTTGTAACTAGAACATTATAACTTTAACAGATGCGAGGTACTCAGCTGGCTGCAAAAACCTGAGGTTAATCTAATGACACCCAACTGATTTTGAGATCATTTGATTTTTTGTTTGAAGAAAGAGGAAAGGAAGCAAAAACGAAATATACAGCAAAAATGAAATATATGCAAAGCCAAACTAATACAAGGCAGTGAATTGAAAATCTGTAGAACGAACGTAAGATACCAGATCGAGCGATCAATTTAATCAGCTTTATGAATCGCCAACAGATTGCAATTGAAATTAATTTCCACACTATTGCGCCTGTGTATCTTTTATTGAATTAACAATAATTAGTTCTAACTTGTGGGACATAAAAAGCAAGTTAGAAGTGTGTTTTTATTTTGTAATTCGTGGTCATCGATGTTGCGTCATCGTTTCTTAAGCTCCCTTACCTCCAACCTCGATTCCAAGCACAAGGCCGCGAGGAACTAGAACTAGAATGCAGCTTCAGCGACAGATTTTGGCAGAAGTGACGAAAAATGGAACGGTCAACAGTTTTCGAAGTTCCTCCGTTCGGATTGCAGGTTTTAAGAAAGGCAGCCATTGAGTCAGAAAAACTGAAAGCGACGTGATTAAGATTTTTTTTTCCGATGTGGAACATTTGAATTTGAAATTTTCGATTATTGTTAATTTACGAACATTGTTGTAACCGAACTTGTAAGTGGAAAACTTGTGCTGTTTATAAATTGAAAAAGATAATCATTTTTTGCAAAATGGAATTTTAGACCTGAACAGTGTTTTTGTCGTTTGAGTGCAGTCAGACAGATAATATCGAGAGCGCAATACCAGATGTTTAAAAACAACTTCCGCTACTAAGTATTCACGATATCTTAAAGTGATACAAAAACGTTAAAGAAGAATCAATAGTTTGTAGTTCATTTGGAAAAATTATTTTGGTTAAGAGAAAGCCAACAATGTTCCTCATGCACAGCCTAAAACCTCGTCTCTGAGAAGACTGAGGATTTCGGTACAAACAGGCTAATTTCTATAGTAAACTACTGGGCATTTTATAACTTTGAACAGTGGATAGACCTTGCTAAATGAGGAAAATAAACAACATAAAAAGAGTTGCCATAAAAGTTTTGGTGTTGTAAGGTTGCAGATTTGTGTCGTAAAAAAAAACAATTTTGGTTTCTTGCAGTTTAAACACAGAAAACAAAGCTTCTGTTACCTTTCTCTGTTTTATATTGGCAAATTTAGATATGTAAAGAGCCTCCAGATATTTAAAAAACAAGTTAAATTTTGAAAGAGTATAGTAAAACCAACTATAACTTACAAAGGAGATATGCTTTAGAATTGACCAAACAAACATAAAACTATCTGAACATACAATTTTTACTTGGCTTTTTCAGTACTCAAATCTGTCTTGCACGCTTCAACCTGTCTTTGTTTGTATTTAAACAGCAAGAAAGATTCTGCTGTAAAAAGCAGAAAGCGCTGTTTATTCACGATAAACAAAATACCTCAAAAAGTGTCCGAAAAACCTGCCAATTTTCTCTAAACTAAAACGCGATTGGCTTCCTGTTCACAGCCACATGAACAAACAGAAACAACTGAC
>JAOBAT010098414.1:0-16306 GCA_026413305.1 Hydrozoanthus tunicans
ACGTTATCCCTGGGGACCAGGCTATAATCACGTTATCCCTGGGGACCAGGCTATAATAACGTTATCCCTGGGGACCAGGCAATAATCACGTTATCCCTGGGGACCAGGCTATAATAACGTTATCCCTGGGGACCAGGCTATAATAACGTTATCCCTGGGGACCAGGCTATAATAACGTTATCCCTGGGGACCAGGCTATAATCACGTTATCCCTGGGGACCAGGCTATAATAACGTTATCCCTGGGGACCAGGCTATAATCACGTTATCCCCCTTGGGAACAGTTGTATTCAGGTTTCTCCACGAAGATCTGCCTATAAATCACCGCGGGACGACATTCACTGGACTAAGAGCAGGCTAATGTTTCCTTTGGTTTTTCGCCCAACAGATAAATACTTAAACAGTTCTAAACGGAACAATGGACAGAAAGGACATGAAGCAAGTTTCATTATATGAGGCAGTAAGGAGTGAAGATATAAAGTCAGTATCCCAATGCCTGAAGGGCGGAGCCGTTGTAAACGAAAAGTATGATACAAAAGGCTACACCGCCCTCCATCTTGCTGCTAAGATGAACTTAAACAAGATTGCGATCATACTCTTGAAATACGGGGCTGATGCCAATGCTGTAACCAAGGGCGGACGCACTGTCTTGCAAGTTGCAATAGTTAACGAGGCCATAGCAGTAATTTCGGTTTTACTGAAGCAAGGAGCGGATGTAAACGCTGTAGATGCGTTTGGTCGTACAGCCATGCATTTTGCAGCATCATACAGTCCTGAAGCAGTTTCTCTGCTAATGAAATATGAACGAGGAGCTGTGAATAAGGTTGACCATTGGCAGTACACCCCGCTTCATTTAGCAGCAATGGCAGATAACACAGATGCTGCAAAGAAACTCTTTAAGGGAAGGGCCGGCATCAACTGTTACAATGAAAAAGGACGCAGCGTTCTGCATATGGCCGCACGGTTCAACAGTACGGAGACCGCTCTTTGGCTCATGAAACATGGAGCAGACATCAACTGGACGGACAATAAACAATGCTCAGTGCTTCACCTTGCTACAAGATCCAAAGACATCGAGATCATGAATGGGTTGATAAGAAGGGGTGCCTGTGTTGATGCACGTAACATTAGTGGTCGAACAGCACTCCACATCGCTGCTTCAGTGGATAGTAAACAGGCTGTTGCTGAGCTGTTACGTCATGGGGCGGATATCAACGCTAAAGACGAATTTGGATCAACTCCACTACATGCAGCCACTTTGGCTAACAGCAGGGAAGTTGCCGCTTTGCTTGTCTACAGCAAAGCGGATGCATCCTTGACGGACAACATTGGTCACACAGCTCTGCATTTGGCTGCCAGCAGAAGTAAGAAAGCTGTCACAAATGCTATTTTACAGGCTGACCCAAACTTGATAAAGCTGGAAAACAGAGATGGCCAAACAGCTCTCCACGTGGCTGCCTCAGTGGGCTCAGAAGAAATTGTAAGGCTTTTGCTGGAAAAGGGTGCAAGCATTAACGCACTTGATTGCAAAGGTAATACGGCTTTACATTATGCTTTGGCTGATAAGTGTTCTAATGTTGTTTTGCTGCTCCTTGAACAGAAAACAATACTGTTGAGCCAAACTGACAAGGAAGGCAACTCCTTTCTACACCTGTGGGCCAGCCTTTTGCCACAAAATTTTGTTTTCCTCACGAACTGTGGTAAATCATTGATGCAAGCTGGTGCTGTTGTCAATGCAAGAAATAGTCAGGACCAAACGCCACTTCACTTGGCAAGAACGTGGGAAGCAGCGTCTTTTCTTGTAGACAACGGAGCTTGGATCAATGTTGGCGAAATGTATAATGGAGAGACTCCTTTGCTCACCAGAGTGAAGTCTCTTCAGCAATCTAGTCATTTGATTTACAAGCAACAAGAGAGTGCTGAGAAACAAATCCAGCACTGGCAAAAGATTCTGGAGAAAGGATTTGATCCTTGGTTGGCTAATGGCAAAGGTGAGGCAGTGCTTTCATCTTTATTGACCAACCAGAATACAGGTTTAGCAAAGTCGCTGATAGAATTCGTTATAAAGCATTCGAAAAACGTAAACAAGAAGCACACGAATGGACTAACAATTCTCCATATCATATGTTCTCTTGGAAATGACGAGCTTCAAGAAACGATTGACAGCGTTCTCAAACTTCAAGCTAACGTAAATGCACAGAACTTTGAAGGAAAGACCCCCCTTCATCTTGTTTGCAGAATGATTTCTGAAATGACTGACCAACAGGACAATATGGAGCAAACTATGTTTTATTGGACAATCCGTCGCCTGTTGGCTAACGGAGCCGATCCGACAATTGAAGACAATACAGGTGAATCGTGTCTCGATACTGTACAAAGTCTCCCAAAACTGTTGGGCCTTCTCGAGAAACCTGTTGAGTCAAGTAATGTTCCTGCTTTACTGAAATGGTCGGATCCTAAATCGGGAAACCACAGGTTCAAAGTAGCTCAGGTGGTAAGAGGTCACAACAGCAAGAAGATTGATCATTTTCATTACCACAGAGAGCCAATTGGATCAGGTGCATTCGGTCATGTGTTTAGTGGAATCGATGAGCGAAATGGTAGGGAGGTAGCAGTTAAAAGAATTGAGAAGCATCGGCTACTTCGGCATGAAGAGCGAAGAGAAATCTCCATTCTGGTGAAATTGCGAGACTGCGATGAAGTTGTGAGATACATAAGCCACTGTGATGATGAGAACTTTGTTTATCTAATGCTGGATCTCATGGAAGGCACCCTTGATGAGTATTTGGATAGAAAATCAAGGGATTCTTCTCTAGATGCTGTTCTCTGTATGGATGTAGTGAAGGGGATGAAGTTTTTGCACCAGCATAACATACTTCACCGAGACATCAAACCAGCAAATGTTCTTTACAAGACCTCACCAAGATTATGCCTCAAACTGGCAGACTTTGGTTTGAGTGGCAGGTGTGCTATTTTCGATGGCACAACCGAAACATGTAGTGTTATTCACAACGCTGCTGGTACAAGATGTTGGATGGCTCCAGAACTACTTAGAGTTTCAGTGGCTGAACATTCGGAAATGTCCGACGTTTTTGCCTGTGGATTGGTGATGCACTACATTTTAACGGGCAAGAAGCATCCGTTTGTGCCTTTAATAACAGAAGGTCGAAGTGGCATCGATATCAAGAACGAGACAGAACGAAACATTATAAGATTCTGTAGGGTTGTTGACAGCGCGTTGTCTTGCGAGGCTTCCCATCTTATTACCGCAATGCTCCACGAAATGAAGACTTCTCGCCCAACTGCTAAAAAGATTCTCGGTCATCCCTTGTTCTGGTCCAATACCAAAAAAGCGAGATTCCTCGAGGCCGTTGGTAACCAACCTGAAATTCAGAAACCAAGGCACGCTGTCGCTTCCCCGTCACCAGTCGAGTTACAACTGGAGGACGCATTGGGGGAAGAGTTCGACAACAATCCATGGGAAACTTCCATTGTTGACGAGTATGTCGAGATGACCTGCCTTGGTCGGGGGAGGCGCTACAACACGTGTTCTGCAGTTGAACTTATACGTTTTGTGCGCAACTCCTATGCGCATGTGTCCGACGCCGCTCGAAGCTCCAAAATAAAGAAACGATTGTTGGAGGATTTTGTATATTTCACCATTTTTCCGTCGATGCTGATGGAAGTTTATAACGCTGTAACAACACACGGGTGGGATAAAGAACGGGAGGAGATCAAGCGTGTTATTGAGAAGGAATAAGAAACATTTTGTTTTGTTTTTTTAGACATTTTTTACTCTAGGAGTTATGGGAGAACAGGCATATGGCCTCGAGTCCTTTTCGAGGTCTGTCAAACGGGACCTACGGTTTAACGTCCTTATCCAATGCAAGAAGACGCGAAAGTCTAACCTTTTGCAAATGCATCACTTTCTGCTTCGTTATTTTGACGCCCTGGGTGAAGGTCCGGCACCGGGAATCGAACCCGGGCTAAACATGCGTTAATTCATTTCCTGGTATTGAGATTTTTGTTCAAGTGTTACGATCACTGGTACTTACTACGTAGCGTATGCGCGACAAGTTTCTTAAACGCCAGTAAGTTTGGAACAAAAGCACTACATAAGTACTGTAGTTTTGTATTTTTTATATAAACCAGTGAAATCATAAGTTTTTTCGATTTTCTGGATCAAAGTACTTAGTATTTTATAAATTGTTTCATATGTAAAATACAGTTGGCAGATCGTTTTACCTTATCATATAATTATTAATAATAGTTATTAATAAAGAGACTGGTAACAAAATATTGAATGTCTTCGTTCGTTGTATCAAGTCTTGCCCCCGCACAAAAACCTGACTACTTAATCGATGATCGATACTAATCAACTGATTGATATTGGAAATTGATGACTAATCGATAGCCAACGTAGTCATGACCTCTTATCGATTGGCTTTGATTGATAACCGCTTCGAATAGCGTCTGAAGATGCAGTCATGGCATCCTTCGACACACACGTTAAACTGAGAGCACGCTTAGCGATGCCGAAGGTACCAAGATCATTAACAAAACAGCCTCTAGAAACGGAGGTGGACACAGAGAAACATTCGATGTCAATCGATATGATTAGCAGACGATCTTCGTAAGGCTTTCGATTGATCATCGACTGCCCGATACCATTCGATATCAATTAACGAATTTTTGATTGATATCGATTCATTGATTGCTTTCCGATAATCGATAGTCACCGACTAAGTACGTCACAAATGATAGAACTAGCAAGACTATTTCTAAACACTATGGATTCCTTCATTCCCTACGCAATATTGATACCATTTTGGAAGTTTAGAGAATTTTGAAATTGCTGCTAGGATGGGCGGGAGAGAAAGAAAAGTACGGGGTTAATTTTAGAAAATAAGAACCTGTTTTCCATTTTTAGGCTAAATAGGTTCTTGTTCATAGGGGACATAAAATCAAAATTTTAGGCTAAAGGTTCTTAATTTTTAGGTTTTTGGTCGCGGTTTTTTTACCTACTTCATCGATGTGGGGAGGAGTAGCATGTAGTAAAATGTTTTCAACCAGCTTTCAACCCTTTGGCTCCCAGCCAATTATCAGAATCTAATTTCTCCTTGTAACATAACATAACACAAACAAAAAAGACAGGGCGTTGGAAAAAGGAGAACTGATCAAAGGGAACTACTGAAGATGAAAACATAAATTCTCCTTACCTTGTTCAATAAAAAGTATGGGCTCTAGTTGGGAGAATTTACCACTACATCTAGGACTTAAAGGGTTTAAATAAAACTGACCATTTGGCAAAAGATGGCGACTGTATATTTTACCACAATGCATTGCGAACTTTACACTACTAAAGGAGACAACTGGTAGAACTCTTCCTTGTACTAACAGCACTGTGTGTCACATTGGAGGTTTACTGATTTTCTCTATGTGTTTTAATCGGCAGTTTTTTACGTTTATACGCTAGGAATTATGGATAAACGTACAAGTGTATATCTTTTGAGTAATCATTGATTGTCCGGGATTATCTGAATGATTTTAGCCAACCGGATTCTCCATCCAGTATCACAGGCTAGTATAATAAATCAGCAGGTAGATACAATGCAAAGTCAAGACATGAGATCGTCACTTCAAAAAAAAAATCATGACAACATGTGAGTGGTAAAACTTTCTGTTTGATTCTTCTGATTAATACTGTTTAAAAAGTTTCGTTTACAAACATTAAATTCAAGTTTGTGATGTAATTTTCTACAGGAAATGAAATTTACACGTTTACATTGATTACGTTTCACTCAGAATCAAACTTTCCTTCATTTACTCTGTAGCTCTCCTGTAGGCACAGCACTTACAAAGATCCAAAGACTACTACTAAAACTTACAAATGGTTGCACTAAATCTAGTTTGCTTTAGAACTCCTTTGAGAAGTTTCATCAAAGAGAAATACAGTCGTTTTTTCCCCATAATTCAACTACTGGTTTCCACAAGAAGGCTTTCAGTCATAGAAGAGACGTGTTTTACTGCGCATGTGAGCAATCTTGCTGTTCTACACACCACTTAATTTGACCAATCCCTTGTCACTGTCTGCTTTCAAGGTGTCCCCCTCATAAGCCCCTCTTTCGGGGTCTTCTTTTGTTGGGGGCTCATTTGGAAGTACATTTGTCATCATCCCAGAAGGGACCTCTCTATTGTTGGAAAACTCGCTGGTCTGTCCATTCTCTGGGGCTCTAGTAATTGTTTGCGCCTACAGAATGTGGAAACAAAGGTGTGCTTAACAAGTATGCATCACTGAAATTCTTACTGTATACGACACACAAAGAGACAGACAGCTTGACTCTAAAAGATAAGACATAAATTCTTTCTCAAGCCTAAGTGGCTCATAGGGCTTGCACTTATTTCTGGTTTCTGTAGTGCTAAGCGGACTTGGCCTCCACAACATCTTAACTCTACTTTGCAAATATTCAACTGGTCTGATCTGGGTTTGCATTTCATTTCCGATTACAATGCAAACCGGCTAACCTTGGCTACTGTGCCACTGACTTCCGTTGTCTTGGTGACAACTTCATGAATGCTAATGACGCATTAACACAGGGGGCCCTTTTTGTTAGGTGGAAACAGCAGGAAAACTAAGTTAAGAATATAGGCACCGGGTTCTGAATGTCAGTTGGGCAAATCAAAAAGAACTTACAAGCCTACTTACAGGTATTGTTGATCCTATTGCTCCATATCTGTCAGTTTCTGTAGACTCGGGCACAACCATACCACGCCTGTCTATTAAGCTGCACCAGTAATACACCATTATTAACCACATAACATGCTAAACTATTAGAAGTTTATTACATTGTAAGCTTACTGAACTGTCTTCCTATTTCATAGGGAGTCAAACATTTAACAATTTAACTCCAACTCTAGCTCATCACTCAAACCACTAACTAGATTTAAAACCAACCCCTGGGCCCGGTTCTCCGAAACCCAGGGCCCGGTTCCTCAAAACCCCGATTAACTTAACCCAGGGTTAACTCTTAACAAAACCTATTGGTTGTCATGGTAAGTAATTAACCCTGGGTTAGGGCTAGGAACCGGGCCCTTGTCTCCAACAAGAGTGCATTTTATACTTGTTTTCAATCTAAAACCACAACTGGTTACCAAAACAACACTAATTGTGTTTGATAAAGAATATCACATATTTGTCATGACGTTGTTTGTGCGCTCAGACTTGATGCTATTCCAATTTGAGCAATTTTTGTTCATAAATATAGCATCAAATGCCTCACTCTTTTTGACACATTGGTGACTGATCATCTGTTTCTTTTTCACAAACAGCAAACATGGTAACTAACGTTTCTTCCATTTCAACTCTTTCTTTGGAATTCAAGATTAAATTGTTTGAATCACTAAGCAAAAATAGAAAAGAAGGAAATATTTACTTGCTTTTGGTTTGCAAAAGAAAAATTTATGACAATGAAGAAAACTTCAAAGTGGAGTAGCTGGAACTGAAATTGTAATGATAACTACAGAACATTCAATTTAAACACCAAAAGAAGCAAAAATCGTTTTATATCAATGTTTTTTCAGTTTTTCTTTCTAAGAACTAAAGATGAAAAAAAGTAGAAAATTCATTTTTCTCTTTTAATGAGGAAGAGATTTTTTAGCGAGCCAATTTTATAAAACAAATACAAAATCACTTGCTTGTTCTGTTCAGTGAGAGAAACACAAGTTAGTGAATTCTTAGATAATTTTTGCTTAATTAAAATGAAATTAAATTTTGAGACATAGAAAATTAGATAAAAATCTTATCATGTTCCCAAAAAAAAAATGATATCAAACTTGGCAGACTTTTGGTTGAGACAATTTCAAAGTTTCCAATTGTCATTCCTGATGGTTAATTGGTGCTGAAAGATTTACAGATCATGTAACTTGCAAAATGTAGTCTCTATCGCAACTAGTTGAGATGGGTTAAATTTGTCCAGCAAAAAGCGCAATGTCCGAGCAAAATCATGTTTAACCGGACACTGGGTCCAGC
This sequence comes from Hydrozoanthus tunicans, assembly GCA_026413305.1. Lineage (NCBI taxonomy): Eukaryota > Metazoa > Cnidaria > Anthozoa > Zoantharia > Hydrozoanthidae > Hydrozoanthus > Hydrozoanthus tunicans. The sequence goes on from JAOBAT010098414.1 coordinate 8,029, forward strand.
GCCTGTCCAGATGTTATTTTGAGCCCTGGTTCTTGTTATATATTTCTACAGTACAAAGTAATTCAGCCTACCTGGGATATAGGGGACCACATATCACTTGTACACAGTTCCCAAAAACAGATCCTGTGCTAAAAGGGTTGTAGTTGTCCTGACCTCTTCTAGCTGAAAAAGAACCTTTAATCTATAGAAAAGAAAAACAAAAAGTAACAGTGAGTTTATATGTAGTAATCATATACAATTTTGTAACCAGTTCCAATATAATTTGGACTGAAATACAAGGGAACCCTGCCTTACGGCCACCTAGTGATATTGATCACTTTTTGTTTCGTCCACCGGTCGCCTGGCCATACTTTTTCCTACAAAAAAAAAACTCGTTTATACAGTCACCTCGTTGTTAAGGCCATTTTTTCTGGCCCATAGATGACTGAATTAAAGGGGTCCAACTGTACTCAATACAATCAACAGGGTTTGTCGGCTTTCCTCAAAGCAAAATTTAAGGACTTTTTTTTGAACTTTTTAAGGTAAGATTCCTGGTTTTTGAGGACCTAAGCAATGGGACATCAACCACCAGAACTGACCTAAAACATGACTTTTTCCTATATTGATTTTCCTTGACAAAGTTATAAAGCTATAGAAACGTTTTAGTTGTTGTTATTCACTGACCTGACACCAAAGTCTATAGAACTGCAAAGGTTTGATTTGGCATTACGTAAGCAGAACTATTACTGTGCACTTTTTATGATGACAATGTAGTCTTTATTCAAACTCAACAAACAGTTAATTTGTAAGCTAAGTACATGACTCATGATTCAAACAAAATGCGAACTTCAGTGAAAAAGCAAAAATTTAAGGACTTTTTAAGGACCATGACTGATTTTTGTAAAAGTTAAGGACTTCTGAGGCCTCAAATTTTGAAGAGTGAAAATTAAGGACTTTTAAGGTTTTTAAGGACCTGGACGAACCCTGAATCAGAAAACCTAGCCTCTGACCCAGAGTTCTGACATTTTTCCAGGATTTCCAGGGCCCATGCAAACCCTGTAACAACTTACATCTTCGTTAGTGGTCTGGTTGGATGCTGTTAGGTATGTGTGGAAGCCAGTCAAGCCAACTATGGACCAGATAGAGAAAAAGCATACAATAGCTTCCAAGATGGTGGCTGCAGTTAAGGCGAATTCACCACATAAAGAAGAAAGATGTTCACACAAAATTATCCTTCTTACACAATAATTTGCCCCAAATCTACGTTAACTACATAACCTCAGCAAACCATTCTCATTGGCTAATAAAGACAAAGTACATTTGTCACTCTGGTATATTGGGTAGATTGGTGAGTGACAACCAAAAACGATTCCCAATTCAAATGATTTTATGCAGTTTCAGACTGTCTACTAGGATTTGGAATTTAGTGGAAAGGGCCGGAGATAAAAATAACAGTTAAGAAGTATTTCAACCTGGTAATCATGTGTCTACCATGGGATAAATGGATGTAGGAAGCACTTGTCAATGAGTAGATTAAAGCTAAGCGCTTCTCTTGTGCTCTCCAAACTGCATCCATAACACACTAGACACATGATAACCATGAACTAGTTATTTTAGAGCATTTTGAGTGTGTTAAAGTGCAAAAAAAGCTTGATTGCCTAGACACATGGCCAGCTAAGTTATAAAGGCATGCTTACATCATACAAAAAGCAAAAAAGCAAATTAAAATTTCAGTATATGTTTTAATATTATTACTAAATCACATCTACTGAACACTGACCAGTAAAGGTCAGTAAATTACAAACTGTTGTAAACATAATTATTTCAAAGGATATCTTGCTGGTGACTGCTTCATTGCTTCAACAAATGAACCTTTTTTTGATGATACTAAGAAAATAAAAAGACAGCAGTCTGAGTGCAAAGTTATATTGTGATGTTGTAAGACCTAAACACCAAATGACACATTTTCAGGAAATCCAAACTGCTTCCAAACTACATGCTATAAGGGACAGAGGGGTTGGCGCAGTGGTAAGATCTCTGCCTCCCAATCCTGAGGTCCCTGGTTCGATCCCCGGCCTGGTCGAGGGTTGAATATTTGGACGATCTTCTTTCCTGCTAAAGGCCACTCATCTTTCTATCCTTCTGGGGTCGCTAAAATGATTACCAGCATACGTGGACCGCTTTGAAGTGGCTACCTGAGGCGCCTATATGCTTCCGGTCCGCTTGGGGTAAGCTGATCATTGTAAAGCACCTTAACCCTTTCAGCCCTAAGGCATTTGTCAACATCTAAATTCTCCTTACAGTAAACAAAAGAAAACAAACTGGCTAGTACTGAGAATATGAAATTTGATCATCCACCAAAAACTCTGGAAGATGAATTAAGAAATTCTCCCAAACTTCTCATAGGAACACTAGGAACTTAAGTTGGGAGAATTTACAAACTCATCTTTCAGCACTCTTGGGGGTTAAAGGGGTAAGGCATTCATTTGGAAAAGGTGTTATATAAATGCACCACTTTACCTTTTTCTACAGACCATTTGATTTTTGAGGTGGGGGGTTGGTTGGAAGATATAATGCAAGCAAGATTGTTTTTTTCATACTGGCTAACAAGCATGATGTTCTTTCCTGTAAAAGTATAGCACAAGATATCTTTTCCCAATATATTCTGTTGCACTTTACGAGCGCATTCTTTGCTAGATGTTTTTTCCCTTGATTGTATGCTACCAGATTTTTTTCTTTCCAATAAGGTTTACAGGAATTTGTTTTCAATGACTAATTGAGTAGCAGTACTGTATCAATAGAAAACATACTTACACATTACAAGATGAACTACAACAAAAGCAAAGAGGTAACAGCAGTATATTGATAAGGAAAGCAGAAACATGTAGAAATATCGGTAATTTCTCTTTCCTACACAGTTGCCAACCTAGAAATTAAAGAAAAGCAGTGAATAATCACATTTGCACAACTCCAGAAAACTTGTAAACTGTGGGTTTGTATGTTTTAAAAAACTTAACTCCAACATCAAGATTCTTTCAGGTTCTAAATCTGGAAATTTAAATAATATTATCATTAGGTCAGACCAAATTTATGTGTTGAGGCATGGGTATGACCAATCCTAATTTTTCCCAAATGCAAAAAGAAAAAACAAGTGTGGTGATATATTTTAATTTCAGTTTTTGGTTGTTCTGCTTGATGAAGATTTCTGTTCACAATCTGTAATTCAAACTTTCTTTATTATCACTGGACAGAAATAATTTCTGGGTTTTTTTATCCCCTGCTCATTAAAAACAAGTGTTTTTATCTCTTAGCAAGAGAATATCTAATATGTTGAAATCTCAGCGCTTTGACACATGGTGTGACACAGACTAATTTATGTAAATTACATTTATTAATTACTATGTAATTTTTTGTTCATTTTTTCTGACCAATCGACCCAAATTATTTCACCCCAACAAATCAATCTTGTTTGGCCTTATCATTATCATCATTGCTATTATAACCTTAATTCCTTTTCAGGAATTTTTTAAGTCCTATGCTCCTCCAAATCATTTTGTGTAACCTCTTACAAGTTGCACAAAGTTTAGCTGACCAAAAAAAGTCAGGCACTGTGATATGGAAAGATCATTATTATCAAGGTTTCAACCTGTTGTTGCAGTCCACCATAAAAGGATGCTATTATTGTTTAGGAGCCTTGCTCTGTTGCCCTAACCCACACTTTTGGGTGGAAATTATCAAACCCTAATTCCTAATTCCTAAAATAATAGTATGTAGTTGGCATAATCTACAGAGAATAGTAGCTATATTATTAATGGAAGAAATGGTAGTTTTAATCCATTCTAGGATAACTTACCCATGGACAGTGATGATCAAATCGTTCTGAAACAAAACAGAAACTTTATTGAAGTTAAATCTACCCAAGGTTATAAGATGACACAGAAAAACATGATAACAACATGTATGTACAAATATAAACAACTTGTAGCCAAAGAACAATGTTAAAAGCTGAGTCACTTTTTTAATTGTGAGAGGGATCTGAGTGATTTACTAAAACTATTCAGGGTTGATGAAAAAAGTTAGATACTAAATACCTCAACCCTTTGCCTATTAATAATTAAAGGCCTATGTGACAAAAGTGACTTTATATGAAATGCTAAATTCTCCTAATGGTTACAAAGAAATAATAAGGATGATGTAGGGAGAGTTGACAACTTAATAATTGTCAAGTCAAAGGTCACTTATGTCATTTTTGCACCAGACCCATGGGAGTAATTTATTGTACATTATTTTGAGGGACAGACATTTTATAAAACTTTATGCAATAAAAAGAATCTCTTGGCACCTACCTACACAGTTATCACACATGCTACAATGAGATGACCGAGGGGGCCGAAATATTTTACATGTAAAGCAAAACTTTAATTTTACTGTCTGTCCATTTATAACCACTTCCTTTGTCCGAGGTGGTGGTCTATACGTCTGTGCGTCTGGACTAGATGGCTCTGAAACAGATAAAAAGAGAAAACCTTGTTGTTAACAAATAAAATTTCCTCAACTTTTCTTGAGAGGAAGCAGTTCCGTAATTAAAAATAAGAGCAGAAAACCAGGGGCTTTATGCAAAATTAGTGCTTTTCAGTAAATAGTGTCTTCCTTCAAGGAGTTTTCCTCTTCTAAAGATACACAAAACATGAGGTGGCCCATTGAAAATCGGTTCAAATGTTGGCTGTAATTACCTTACGTGAGTGATGAGAGCAGCAAAAACTCTATAATCACTTGAGTTATTATAGTAAAATTGATATAAACACTTTAAATTAAGCAAGGCTTGCACATCCACCTATAAAATTAATACTAAAAGGTAAAGTGTTGCATTTACATAGCACCTTTTCCATATGAATGCTCAAAAGATGTTTTACTAAGATCAGTTTACCCTAGGCAGCCACTTGAAAGTGGTCTGTGTATGCTGGCAGTCATTTTGCCAACCCTGGAAAGATGAAACGCTAGCTGAGTGGGCTTTAGTGAGAAAAAAGGTCGTCCAAATATTCAACCCTCGACCAGGTCAGGAATCGAACCAGGGACCTTTGGATCTTACCACTGTGCCAAACCCTCTGCTATCTAGCTTGATACAATGCCAACTTACCTAAGGTTCTCTCAATGGCAGCGGCTTCATCTACTGTAGCTCGAGGTATAATCCCAGGGTCGCTGAATGCTGTTCTCAGCAACGAAGACATAACAAATACGAAAATCCACGCTGCGACAAATGGTACAGCGGGGCTAACTTCTTTGTACAAAAATCTGGAACTGCAAGAAAAAAATAAGAATGAGATTTAAGGCTGTACAAAATTAGTCTAAATCTACTTGAAATTTTTAAATAATAACTTTTTTATAGTTTTAAGAGCAGCTGATGAGGTCCAGAAAGTACTAGCCACTGCTGTTTTTAAATTTAGTTAACAAAATTTCGGCACAAATAAACAATATTAGTCTGTAATGTTATCAAAATTCCAAATTCCATAGAGCACAGAATTTTAACATAACTTTTTTTGGTCTTGAAGTAATCAATTTAAATTTTCATAGACATAGTGTTTCAATCCCCATTCAACTGAGACCCAGTTTCTGACAAACTAGGATGTCTCAACTTTTGGAATAATTGAACAAAATTTATGAAGTGACCATCCATGAAGTTTGGTGTTTTAAAATTTGTAAAGCGCGCTAATGTTGCCATGGTGTTATAGCTTAGAAAAAAAAGCATTCTTATTAAAAAAATTGCCAAGGGCAAGATGCACAAAAGTTATTCAGACTAAATTGCTCCTTTTCTCGTAACACCTTAACGAGAAGCTCTCCTTCTAAACACAAGCATCAGTAAATAGATAACAAAGAACGCGGATGTAAAACATACGGTCTCATCCACTAAGAAACTCAACAGCTTGTCCACAGTTGATCTAGTTGAATATCATTTCGATAACATTTTTTAAATAATGGAACAATAATGATTTTCAGTTTGTGAGCGAATAGGTTCTAAAATGTTCGAGTCTTTAAAAAATGCAGCTAGGAATACGAGCGACAACAATCGAGTAACTATATTATAAGTTGTTACCCTGCATCGAATAAATATGACAATAAACCGAGATCTGACTGATGTGACAATAATACATGTTACTCCTTGCGTCGTTTTGCGTGATAACAATAAGATAATATGTTTCGTATTGAACCCACGCTTTGGAAAATATATACCAACCATAAACGAAACGAAGATAGATCTAAACGTGAAGAATAAAACAAGGCTTTTTTTGTGGAAACACATAATCACAGGAAACAATGAAAATGCGCTTACACTGAACACAAAAGAACCTTTCTTTGTTTATCGCTAACAAAATACATACAAGATACTCACAGATGCAAGACTGTCAGTTGCATTCATGAGTAATGACAGTCAATCGACTCTGGGGTCGAAGATCAGAAACGGAGAATTAAGACAGATCAAAGACTACTGCAGGATACTTACTCAAAACCGAAGAATAGAGCACTCGTCACAACGATTAAAATCACAGTAAAGTAAAAAACGCCATTATTGCGAGCCATAATGATCCGTCCATCTAAATAAAACTTATTTCTGCCTGGGAAAACTTCCCAATTCCTGCGAGCCATAATGGGTGTGTATTTCTTGTTAACTGGTTTTGCACTCATCTAGATAGCTCCAATTAAATCCTCATTGTTAATTTTGGACCCTGTAGCAGGTATATGCATTGTCTGTGTTTAAATGTAGACAAAGTGACGGGTAGAATTAGCCCAAACTTCTCGCATTTTCAACAGTTTTCCCGTTCCACACTATCTCACAGCATCCCGCCCGAACGAGACACAACAACGATTTAACTGGGCGTGCGCAGAGTTATGACGACCGCTGACCGGCCCTTTCCAGCTGGGGCCCTGATTCATCGCACAAACAGCGGAGTAGTAGGGGGTGTCAGCATTCGAAACAAAAGGCGTTCAAACAGCGCATATGGCTCCTGAACAGGCTCTCTGATCAAGGACAGGGGAAAAATACATCGAGCGGGGAGAATGGGGAGAGGACAAGGAGCGGGGAATAGGGTTGGCCTGGGGGAACACTTCTCCCAAACTAGGTAGGGGTTTGCGGTCCGCTGCCCAAAACCCTTACCCGAATTATGACCAAAATCAACGATTTTCCTTCCCCCATTTATGACATGAGTGGGGGTTGATGAATAATTAATTTTAAGTAGCTTCTTCTTAACTGAGAGAATTAAAGTGTCAAGACTGGCTGCAAAAATCGATACCCTATAATTTATGACCAAAAACGATACCCTTGTTATGATCAAAACGGCTGAAACCCATACCCTTTGGGGCCGCTCATACCTATGTAGTCCCTGAAAGGATACACCCCCCCCCCCCCCCCCCAATGGCGCGGATTTAAAAATGTTCTTTTGTCTACATTCAACTAGCCTCGTTCTTGAAATAAACTTTTAAAAGATAATGTTACGCAAAACGAGACTAGTCGCGTTTATTTGAAAGTACACAAACGAGATTCAAATTACCCTCATTTCAATATGCATAGGGTCTACGTACTACTTTAATACAACTTTTAAAGGTTTAACCTCGAAAATAACGTTGTCTAGAGTTCTGATTGGTTCACTTGTTCAAATGCAACTCATATACAGAATTGACCATTTATGGAAGTCGGCTGTGTAGTGTAGCAAAGCTGATATATGGATAAATTTTAGTTGTCGTTTTCAAGTATCGAAAGGGAATGAAAAACTCAAGAAAGTCAAATAATCATTCACGCTTGTTGGGTATGGGATGATTTATAGCCAACTCGATGCCACGCACCTCTTTTGCTATTTACCATCTCATACCCAACGCGGGCACTTGGTTTTGAAATAGTGGTACATATTAATTATTTGATTTTCGTACTTTTTATTTTGGATGCGGCGCATAATCGGGGACGGCGCTTTCCTGAAATACGAGCTTGCAATTCAAATGACGTGAGAAGTCTACGCTGCGCCTGTGAAGAGAGTTTGTTTTGCAAAGTTACACTCTTGGTCTGTTTAGGGGAAATCCTAGGGGATTTCTTTTCAAGCACTGACTCTCTCTCATATTTCAAATTTTAAAGAAGAACGACGAGAATGTGAACTTTATCAAATTTGTCTTTTTATCAAAAAATTAAAAAAAAAACGTTTAAGTAACGTTTCGAGTAAAGCCCACCGCACACTTGTACGATAGCATGCAATTTTCGTCGCATGCAATCGAAATTGTTGTCGCACATTCACCGCACACGTTTGCGAGAAGATAC
>JAOBAT010098425.1:0-16301 GCA_026413305.1 Hydrozoanthus tunicans
GTACGAGGAAAAGAACGAGGTCGTCGTTTCAGCCGTCGCAAAAGTGGAAACCCTGGTGAATACCCAACAGTATGTACGTACCTAAAAACAGACGCCGTTATCAAAAGAGACAACGAGGGGGAGGTCTTCGTGGGAGGAGGAGGAGAACTAATCGTAAGCAAAGAGGAAAAGGCTTGGACATCCAAAAGTTAATCTCCAAGACGGGAAAGGAATTTCATTAGCCCGGTTATCAGTATATGGGTCCAGGCACTCACTTAAAGAAACGATTAAAAAGGGGCGATCCGGGCATCAATCGTTTGGATCGATTAGCAAAAGCCCACGACATTGCTTATTCTCAAGCCAAATCCATCAACGACAAGCACGTAGCAGACAGACTGATGATTCAAGTAATTAAAAACTTTAAAGGCAAAAACAAGACTGAAAAAGTTGTACAAAAAATCATGGAAACTAAATTAGCTCTGAAAGTGTAAATAAAAAATACCTTGTTAATGAAATGTGAGCTTCGAGGCTATGAGGTCAGCAACTACGGATTCGTAGGTGGTACAACAAGGGGGCGGTAGGGGTGCGGGTCTTCTTAGGGTGCGGTACATAAGTAATTCCCTCATCTAAAGAAAAAACAAAGTGGGTTCCGTTTACACTTTTTTATTGACTTCGTCACCGTTCTACAAGAATTCAAGCCTTGACCCTATACATTTGGCGACTACCCTTTGATAAGTGCGGCAACAAGGGGGCGGTAGGGGTCTCCATAAGTCGCAAAACATAAGTAGTTCCTTCATCTAAGAAAAAAACACAAAACGTGTTCCGTTCAACCCTTTTTATTGATGATATCGTTCATGATAATGTAATCCATAACAGCGTCATTATACGTATTACAACAAGGATCAGAGGGCTCTACAGCATGTTCGTCTTTGACAAGGATACTTTGACACAAAAGCCACTCCCTCATCTAAAAAGAAGAACCAAAAACGAAATCTCTTACGCTCTTAGACCGATGAACATAATAAGCGTAAATGCTATCCAAATATTGATTGCAACAGGGATTAATGCCTCTTACAGATGTAGTTCGATGTATCACTATAGAATCGAAGAGGAGTATCTCCCTCATCTAAAAATAGAAAACATAGTCTAAGCATTTCTCTCATCTGTTTAGTACGAAAGGTGTTACAATAGGGAGTAACTTTTGATCAAGGCGACGATAGACGTATTTTTCGTATTCGTAACAACAGGCTCCTTGACCCACACTGTCGGGGTTAGTCAGACCCAAACCAATAGACTTTAATAACAGGAATTCTTTCATCTACGGCGAGAAAAAGAAACCGTAAAGGTATGGTCGCCAGAAGTCCGAGACCAAATCATCTTTACTCTTTTAGTAAGAAACATTACAGTAATAGGATTTCCCCAGTTCAATATACAATGACGTATCTCGTTTCTCAGACACAACATCTAAGAAAAAACAAAAATATCTAGATGTAACACTCTTCTTTAGTAGGTAATGTACACAAGACAAATCGTACGATAGGTACATCCGCCATTTCTACAGATATTAGGTCCGCACAGGATATCTATAATAATAAAAAATGAAATCGTTGCTGGACCAGTAGTCTATACTCGTTGCCATATCCATAGAGATGACAGACCATCTAAACACAAGAGTTCAATCTAAGTTCCAGACCTAAACGTAACGACACTACGAATAATCAAAAGATGAAAGAAGCATATTTCTTATGACAATAACATTGGTAAGGATAACAATTGTAAGGATCATCCCCAAAACCGTCTGGAGGTCTAGGCTTCTTTCGCACCTAAAAAGGTAGGCCAAAACAAAAAGCATATTTTTCATAACTATAACATTGCTATGGATCGTTCAGGTCTAGGCTTCTTTCGTACCTACAAATAATTCAACAAGGTCTATGATGATCAAGTGTCGTTACGTCAAGGGTATACAACAGCTTCTACAAACTCTTCGTCAACGGAGAATAGTATCCAATTACACACTCTGTGCTTAGCCGTAATCACCTAATTGAAAGAGATAAAGACTATGATAATTATGTATCGTGAGGTACGTAATCTAATTGGAAAACCCCCGGTAAAAGTAGATAAGGGTCGCCACACCAATCACGTGGAAGGAAACGTAAAAAACATCTGTTTCGCCAAGTTTTTTGTACGCTACGTAATTGATTAGCTAAGAAATCCCAACGACAAACATTGATTAAATGGTGTAAAGTAGCTTGTTCAGCAGATCTCAGAGGACGAAAACCAACCTAAAAATGATTTTTTAAAACTTTAGATTCTTAACAGACGGCTGTCTAAACCTAAAGGTTATCAACCTCTTAGTAATTCCTTCACTCTTACTAAACAACTTAGAAGCTAATTTATTCCAATGACATTTGCTAGGTAATCCAACCTAAAAAAAGAGCGAAAACAAATTAACGACCCATGCAAGGATCTAATGAAAGAGCGGTGTAAAGGCGAATCTCTGGAAAGGATTCAGAACGTTTTTGGTAATAAAACTTCCTAGCCAACATGACTCCCCGACAACGTCCTTTCAAGCAGTGACGAAGATGAAGATGATAACCAACCTAAAAAGAATTTAAAAAACGAAAATCTGAAGCGACGTGGAGCCACTTGTTACGATATTTGAAACTCTCTAGAGCCCGTTCGACGTCTCCGCTTACTATACGTTCTTCTAACAATGTCTAATTACAATCAAAACCCCTACCAATCTAAGAAAGAAAGAAACATTATTAATGACCTATTTTAAAAGCCGATTTCACGAATTTATCCTTTATGCCCCCATTTTCAAAATGAAGTTGAAAACAAGCATCAAATGAATACAATTCACTTCTTTCCATTTCATTCAAATGCCAATTTCAATGCGAGCGACAAGGCCAACAACTCGGACGAGTTCGAATTACCTACGAAAAAAATGAACCTTAATAAGATAAAAAAGGTACGACTAGAAATCAACCTCTACATCCCTTGTCAAAGAACCAAAGTGTCTCCTCCCACGAGGCTCTCTATGCCTATTCATTGTATAATAAGTACATTCCCGTCGGTAAACGTTAATGTATCTTCTCTCGATATCCAAAAAATGAAACCGATATGGCGACACCCCCAATTCGTCCGAACTCAATCTTTCATAACTTTCATTCTTAAATCCTGTAACATCCCCATCTACTTGAACCTAAGATGAAGGAAGATCATTATCTTCAGTAAGTACCGTGTTTCTAAAATAGAAACTTTTGCTACGGCGACCAGGCTGAAACGCTTCATAAATGAAAATACACTTCTCTCTCAAATGCCCTTCATACCGAATATTAAAATAATTAGATATTACAAAACGACGGTGAAATCGATGCAATTCGTCAGACGTCTTAACGACACACGATATATGTCGACAAAAAAGGCGACCAGGATGATTTAACAAAAGGTCGTACGAGAAAATGATCTGAAAAAGAACAACAGACGTCTATTAATTTCAGCTACGATCAGACCTATTATAAGAATAGAACATATTTTCAGCAATATGAAGCCTTTCTTCCATAACCTGCACTAAAACATTATAAATGCCTGGAGAAACATCACAGGGATCTCTCGTACAAACGGCAAAAATCATGCCATCAGCCATCGCACACATATGATACCTTTTCGTATATACCTATTAATAAAAATTTAAAAGAGTCTTAGACTACTCAATTTCGAATATAAAACAACTTCTTATGAAATATATTGCACAAAAACCTCCGCCATATTGACTAGAATGAGCAACGCCCTGTTCATCTACGAAATAAATTGCGAGAACTCTACGACATTCTCTGACGAAAACCTACGAACAAAGAACAGTCAAATCAATCCGGGATTTTAAACAATTTCTGATGAAATATGCTACAGATAAAGCCTCCGCCATACTTCTTATAATAGGGAATCCCTTCCGCATTCTTAAACCGATTTTCGAGATATCTGTGATATTCTCTGACGAAAACCTATAAAATCATAAAACAACAATTATCGAAATGTAATCATTTTGTACTCATCACACCCCAACAATTTGTACTTCTTCTTTCTTATGTCGATCACATGAACGAAACACCTAGTTTTCATAGTCGTGAGCCACAAACAACAACACGTTGGACAATCGTGTCTAACAGAAGATTTAAAAATACTCTTTCGCGTTCTTACCTAGGAAAAAAGAATAAACCTACTTAATAATAATAATAATAATAATAATAATCATCATCATCATCATCATGACAAAAAAATATGGACACCTTTCCAATCGAAAGAAAATTTATCATGACCTAGGAAGAAGAATAAATACATAAATACAATTTCGTTCTTATTAAAAACGACTTAGGACTCCCCCACTCTTAGCGAGAGTCAAAAAAACATATTACTTATTCTCTTTGGCTCCCACACTTCGAGCGAGAGCCCAAAACGAGTCAGTGAAGGTATTGAAATTTAACACGCTCGAGATCAAAACATCACGATGGTCTCAGCAATATGAAGCAGAAACCCTTGTTGAAGAAGTCAAAAAAGAAACGAACTCGACGACAACACAAGGACTATCTTACACAGTTTGACGAGTTTTCAGTAAGTCTTACGAGCCTTAAAAGAAACCACAAAGATCCCCATCTCAAATGGAGTTCCTTGGGTTTCTTTTAAAGATGATAAGAGGAGGAACAATCTTATTAAAAGCAAAAAACCCTATGTGAATCTTGCCAAATACCAGCCTTAAAACTTAAGATCAGTACATCTAATCTTTCAAAAACTCCTGTGACGCCAGAGATCAAGAAAGAAGACGGCTTCGACAATAACTCATCTCCATTAACGCCGAACCAGTCTTATGAATATTCTACGTTGATTACAATTCTACGTGCAAAATACAAATCAGCATTGTAACTATTTACGAGATGCCCAACGGAAGAAGAAAGGACTATTTATGGATTTTTCTTGATGAAAATCAATCACACTTGCTTTTCTTCTCGATTCTTATGATTTACAATGAGAGAAACAAATTCCCAATATTCTACGTTGATTACAATTCTACGTGCAAAATACAAATCAGCATTGTAACTATTTACGAGATGCCCAACGGAAGAAGAAAGGACTATTTATGGATTTTTCTTGATGAAAATCAATCACACTTGCTTTTCTTCTCAATTCTTATGATTTACAATGAGAGAAACAAATTCCCGACATAAGATTGCAAACATAACGACGACACGTTTGATATCATTAACTACAGCGATGACGCTTCTCACAATGAGAGAAGCAAATAGGCAAAAGGTGTTGGTCTCGAACTACAAGACTAATCCCCGACGACACATTTGACATCATTAACTACAGCGATGAAATTAAAAAATACCAAACTGACGTCAATCCAATTCAGGGATTGCTAGCCGACCCCCCGAATCCAACTGACACCTTACATGTACAGAACAATGATCTCCTTTTTGCAACACATCATAGAGATGTTGTATTATAATAGGACATTGAGTCATCAAAATTTTATCTATTTTAGTAATACATACTGAATTATGCAGAAGACACTTAGGTAATTCCCACAACGAGCGGTGCACGTCCTTCCACGACGTAGCCACTTGTTCCTTGTCGTAATGAACGGTTACGACCATACCCTTCTTTCCCTGAGACGTCCTCTTCGTATATTCCATTTCATACCCAAGGACTTGCTTCTTCCTCCTTTCTCGGGCCACACACAGATCGGACAGACCGCAATCTCCAGCGTACTGGCGCACTTTCAACTTCATCTCCAACGGTAGTATGTCCAGGTAACTCTCACATTCCACAGCTTCCATCCTCTCCTCAAACTTCCTCATCTTAGCCTTCAATCCGACACCTCTCAAATTAGCCCTCCTCTTACGGCGATTCTTGTCGCCCCTCAACAGCTTCCCGTCAACCTCTTCATCACTACTATATCCCTTCTGCAAATAATCCTGATCCTCAAACTCATCCTCCTGATTTTCCCTACACAAAATCTCTTCCACATCCGAACCATCATCCGCCTCCCACTCATCCTCCTTCTCATCCCTCGGGTAATAACGGTACGTATGTTTACTATCACCCCACACCTTCCACAAAACTCGCCCTTTCGTCCTAATCCTTTCACAGGTACGACAGACGACATGACTTCCATCACACTTCCGATCTTTCTTACCCAACTCCAATCTCTCATCGTTTCTAACAGAATAACAAGTATCGTGATCTTCCCCTCCAAAACATCCTCCCAATTCCTCACAACTAGGCTCCTGAACGTTCCCACCTTCTTCCTCGTCATCACACCACTCATCATGCGCCAGTTTTGACCTCTTGCACTGCTTCAACACCGTTCTACCCCGACTATATCTTTCAAGATAAAAACAATTCTCCTTCTTGTCAACTCGGGACCTAATATCGACACACGTCCTACACAAAGCTATGTGCTGTCCCTCACACGTCTCATCCGATTGCATTTCCGTAACATACTCTTTTTCGAAAAAGAGGAACCGCCCGATAGTCTTCACATACCGAATCTCCCACATCGCCTTACGACACACAGACGAGCGATACCTCAAATCTTGACACACGCCACAGGGGTCTACATGCTGACCCAAACATCGCACAAAACAACCTTTCCTTATCAGTTCTTTAAAGCAATCACATTCACTACCAAATCGTTCCTTTTTTTCAGTACTAACAGTCTCAAATTCAACCTCCTCAAAATGAGCTTTCACAATCTTATCATCAACGTCCCTAGCATCAACCACCATAGTAAACGAGGTACCCTCCTCACACCTCAAAATCCGTATAGTCTTACACTCTTCACAAAGAGGAACCCCATGCTGACCCACGCAAGCCATTCTGTAAGAAGAGAGAAAGAACTAAGAAAAAAGGACAAAGGATTTACTTATAATTCCAAACATCCTTTCCTCTTAATTCCAGACTACCCTCTTACCTTCTTAGTGCTCAGACTACTTGACGCGTCGGTACCTCTTCTTCGCACTATCTGCAAGATGTGAAAAAGGAACTAAGGAAAAAGGAATAAGTCATTACAAAAAAGAAAAGACGATTTCCCCCCTCCTTAGCTCATCACTCACATCTTACCTTTCTTATTCCTTCATATCTTCAACAGCACCTGTAAAAGGAAAGGATATGACTTAAGGGCAGAAGAAAGGGAAATCAATGACAGAATGCTCACTTCTTCCAACCTAAAGTCACAACCGTCCTCTTACCTTTTCATTCTTCCTCACGAGTAAATAGCACCTGTAAAAGGAAAGGAAATGACTTAAGGGTAGAAAAAAATGACATGCGCAACCTAAATATGTTCACTTTTTCCCACCACTAAAAGTCACAGCCATCCTCTTACCTTTTCTTTTCTTCTTCCCCGCTAGCAATAGTTGCACAAAATGCAAGCGCCAGCAACCTCCAACCACCCAACTTATATAAGGTCTTAAAACTTCTTTTTAAGGGGATGGGGGAAGGGGGGGGGGTATCCCCCTCCTCATTCCTTATAAGGGCATAGAATAACCTTTATTAATCACGCAACGATCCCTACGTTACTGAAAGGAAAAAAACCATCATTCCTTTTTTATTCTAAGCCTCTTCATTTTATTTCAAAACAGTCAGTACAGGACCAAAAACTTCATTTGCCACTATGGACGAGGACGAATTGGACGACGTGCTCCGAGACATAGAACGCGACTTGCGAGACATCGAACAACCGCCTCCCGCCTTCGAATTCAGACTCGACCCCGTACATGAACGAGTGAGCAATCGCCTCAGAGTAAGAGAGAACGTTTACAGAGTACACGTAATTCCTCAATATCCCATCCGAGAGGGAATAAATTTGATAGCCGAGCTAGTAGAAGGGCTACGCCGCCCCATATTACAATTGCTCAATGATCACGCCATTCCGGACGAAGACAGAGTCTACATCACGTTATCCTCTTCTACCCTGACCAGAGGTTACGATGAGTGGGGTCTCAGAGCTCGAGAGTGGCGAACGAACGCTGACCGTCTTGAAGCTTTACTACTCAACCTGACGAAGATGTTGAATTCCAACGAAAACTTTGCTGTAGACGACACTTTTTCCTTATCTTTCGTCCACATCGTTGATCAAAGACCAGGAGGGACAAAGAGAAAAAAGTACATTCCAGGCTTGCAATCTTTTTCCAAACTAAGGCTATTTACAAAATGCATCATCAAGATAGACAATACTGATGATCACCAATGTTGCGCCAGAGCCATTGTTACAGCCAAACTGATAGCTACTGAACATCCTCGATCAGCCTCCTACCGTGCCTTCATGCAGAGAAGAAAAAGACAAGAAAAGGAACAGGCTTTACTACTGCACCACAATGCTGACGTTGCTCTAAACCAAGCCTGCGGCGCTGAGGAACTAAACAAATTTGCTAATTGTTCTGAATTGGAGGGCTTTTGCATCGTCGTCGTAGATGCTGAACGTAGCTACGAATGCTACGCCTACGGGAACGGGGACACTTTGCTTGCTCTCCTATATTGCGACGAACATTACGATACCATTTCCAGTTTACCAGCCTTCTCTTGCTCCGACTTCTTTTGTTCTTCGTGCTTCAAACCCTATACCACCCAAGGTCACCATCACTGCACAGAAAACAAGGATTTTTGCACCGGATGTTGTCAAAAAGGATGCCTCGACTTCCTGAAAGCAAGGCAACTGAAAGAAGGACCCAATCTATATTGTAGCGAGTGTCGCATCTACTTTTACGGGCCTCTTTGTCTACAAAATCATCTGACAAAAACAATACGAGGTACGATGGTGGGAAGAAACAACTCTCCATTACCAAACATTTGCAACACGAAGAAGAGATGTAAAGATTGCTACAAACTCCTTAGCAAGCCAACCGAAATTGCTATTCATCGTTGCCATTTCGCTCGCTGTCCCTCTTGCACCGAGTACGTAGCAATAAACTCGCACAAACTGGAACTCAAATCACTCAGCGGCGTTTAAAATGGAAACGTCTACAACAACTACGTCGTCGTCAGGCTGCAGCAGCAGCAGCGGTCGCAAATGGCGAGGAGGAGGAGGAGGAGGAGGAGGAGGAGGACGAAGAAAGTCCTGATGATCCTACCGACAAAGGCGGTGATGGGTCAAAAGATTCCTTACTCGTCTTCTTTGACATTGAAAGTATGCAGCACGATGGTACTCATCATCCCAATCTCTTAATTGCGGAAACGAGTGAATCCTCTACTCCCGTCATATTTGAAGGTGAACATTGCGTTCTTCACTTCACCGAGTGGTTAGATGGCTTTACCGAAGGCGACGATAGTCAAACCCTCACCGTTTTGGCACACAATTTTCAAGGCTATGACGGTTATCCCGTCATGGATGAATACATTAATCAAAAGAGAACGATCAAACAACTACGTAATGGTGGCAAGATCCTAATGTTGGAAGTAGGAACCCACATCAAATTCATCGACTCTCTTTCCTTCTTCGCCATGCCTCTTGCCTCCTTTCCAAAAACATTTGGTTTGACGGAACTGAAAAAAGGCTACTTCCCCCACTTCTTCAATACTCCTGAAAACCAACATTACAAATGACCCATGCCTCCCAAAGAGACCTACGGACCGGATACCATGTCCATCAAAGGAAGAGAAAGCTTCAACAAGTGGTACGACGAACAACTAGCCAAAAACGTCATCTTTGATTTCCAAAAAGAAATAGTCGACTACTGTAAATCCGACGTCAAATTGTTAAAAGAAGGATGTTTAACTTTCAAACGAGACTTTGAAAAAGAAGCCTTCTTCAATCCTTTCACAAAGATCACCATCGCCTCCGCATGCAACTGGGACTTACGCCGCAATCGCCTTTGCCCCAACACGATCGCCTCCGAACCTCTCCGAGGCTGGCGAAAGAAGACTAATCACTCTACTGCAGCTATAGAGTGGTTATTGTGGCTCAGTCACAGCACAAACTCTTCCATCATCCACGCACGAAATGAAGGTGAATTTACCATTCCTTGCACCCGCCACACGGTCGACGGCTATTGTCGACAAACCAACACTGTATATGAATTTCAAGGATGCTTCTTCCACGGTTGCCCTACTTGTTAACCCCAACGACGCGAAACGTGGAAACGCCTCCTAAATTGTACTCCCTCGGACGTGTATCAACGCACAGTGCGCAAAATGTCTGCCCTACGCCAAATGGGTTACAACACCATCGAAATGTGGGAGTGCGAGTGGACCAGGACCAAGACCAACAATGTTGAGATCCGAAACTTCTTCTCGTCGCTACACCTACAAGAACCTTTGGACCCCCGCGATGCCTTCTTTGGAGGACGCACCAATGCTGTAACCCTTTACCACAAAGTGAACGACGAAACTGGCCTCCCACAATCGGAAGAGATTCGATACTACGACTATACCAGCCTCTACCCGTACGTGAACAAGAACGGAAAATACCCCGTTGATCACCCCGAGTTCATTTACAGCCCTGGAACCAAAGACATCTCAGGCTACTTTGGATTAGCGAAAGTCACCATCGCACCCCCTTTCAACCTCTACCATCCTGTTCTACCTTATCGGTGCGAAGGAAAACTAACATTTCCCTTGTGTAGAACCTGCATGGAAGAACAAATTGGCTCCTCCTTACATCGCAAATGTCCCGAATGCCCTCACCAAAATAAAGACCGAGTGCTAACAGGCACTTGGTGCACTCCCGAAATCGAATTAGCTGTACAAAAAGGCTATAAAATCATCACCATTCATGAGGTGTGGCACTTTCCCAAGACAAAGACGGGTCTCTTCAAAGACTACGTCAACACTTGGTTGAAAATCAAAGAAGAAGCATCTGGATGGCCCTCCAATTGTACTACCGAAGAGGACAAAACGACCCATATTTCCAATTACTTTGCAAAAGAAGGAATCATGCTCGATCCAACTTCCGTCGAGCACAATCCTGGACGTCGAGCCCTAGCGAAAATGATGCTAAATTCAATGTGGGGGAAATTCGGACAAAGAGTGAACAAAACACAAGTCAAAAATTTCACCGAACCAACAGCCCTTCACCAATTTCTAAACTCTGAACAGAACAATATCAAACAAGTACACCTCGTCACTCCTCACTGCCTAGAGGTGAAACATGAAATGAAGCAATATTCAGAACCTCTAGCCCCCAACTTGAACATCTTCGTCGCCTGCTTCACTACGGCTCACGCCCGCCTACGCTTATATCAAGCCCTCGACCTGCTGCAAGAGCGAGTTCTCTACTTCGACACCGATTCTGTTGTGTTTCGACACTCCAAAGGTCAACCCCTCCCACCCCTAGGCAATTACCTCGGAGACTTTAAAAATGAACTATCAGAAGGAGATTACATCACCGAATTTTGCTCCGGAGGACCGAAAAACTATGGCTACAAAACACACAAGGGACACACTGTTTGCAAAGTGCGAGGAGTTAGTTTAAATTGTGAAGGAGCTCGTCAATTAAATTACGAAGTGCTGAAACAAAACGTTTTGGACGAAATCGTCGATCCCCAACCTGAACCTCGCCAAGTACCCGTGCGACAAGAGAAGAAAATCACCCGAGATTCGAAGCGATATGCCTTACTAACCAAACCATTAACGAAGGAATACCGCTTAGTGTTCAACAAACGCATCCTCGACGCCGAAACATTCCAAAGTTACCCCTACGGCTATACAAAAATGAGGGACGCCGACGTCCTTAACTTGGAAACTCTTATGGACCTGTCCTAACTTATTCCGAACTATCGACATTAAAAATGTACCTAAAAGAACAATGGATTTGACCTAACTTAATCCGAACTATTGAGATTAAAAACATGTACCCAAAGGAACAATAAAACACACTTTTTTAGAACAAACATCTCGTATTTTTTTATTACTCTGTCTTCATTTCTATTTTTTATTACAATCTTTTAAGAACAAAACCAGTCCACAATGTCTCTGAACACCACACAGCAGTACTTCATCCTCTTCCACGTCGCGCATTCGTGCCTCCTATCCTCGACATCCCACAATATCTTGATGTCTTTCACTAATTGGTTGATCTTCCTCATCACCTTCACACACTTCTCTTCATATTTGTAGACGGGACTCTGACCAACCCCATGATATCGAGGGACTTCCGAATCAGCTGATCCACTCAACATCTCCAACATCGCTTCGTGGCTTTCTCTCAACATATCACACTTGTTACAATGTGCACGATTATGAAAATAATAATAGGACACCAATTTGTTTGTTTTGTCAATCAGTTCATGAATCAGTTCATCTGCTACTCTTTCATACGTTCCCTCGTCGTATTCCTCAACATCTTTCTCAAGCTTCATAGTCAGCATCCTTACTCGACAAAGGCAAAGCAAATTACTAAATTGTTCAAAACAGTCTGAGTTCTTAAACTAAATTAAGGATCCTCTTGATTGGCAGCTACAAGAATTCTTTTCATGGCACTAAAATTCCTCCTCATAAGGCGCCAAGTCTCATATTTCACTTCTGTTTTGGTCAGCAGCTCCGCCTGATCCAACAACCTGTCCACCTCTTCCGTTATCTCCTCAAACCTCCTTGTTTCATTAGCAATATTGTCTCCTAAGTTGAGCCCAACAATGCTAATCAGCTCATCATACCTCCTATGCAAATGAATAAAAGGTGTTGATTTCTGTTCCGACTCGTCTGCCTCCTCCTTCACTTCTCTCAAATCTTCGATCAAATACATCAAATTTTCCTCTGCTTCTTTACATTTCTGACTAAAAGTCTTCGTAGGAAACGGTTTCTTCACAGACATGTTCCCTATTCAAAATACAGCAATAAAATGAAACAATTTTACAATTCTGACCTACTTTACAGGACTCCACTTCTGTTAAAAAGACCTTTTTTGGCGCGTTTTTTCTCTTTATACTACTCCTAATAGCTAAAACGACGTCATTTCTACGTTATTTCATTGGTTTTCACCCAGACATTACGTCATTGGTGACCTCTGACCCTGTCTGGTTTTAGCATGAAAGTGAGAAAACCCTGTACCAATCCCCATACACTACTACTACTATCTATTATGAGAGTTTGTGTTCGGACCGTTAGGTAGTGCCCAGCCAGAGTTGTGCACTGCACTCTTCAGTCACGTTAACCCTCAAGTATAGTTCTCCAGGTTTTGCATCAAAGAAGTCAACAGGTTTTTCCCTTTAAGAAGTCATTAAGCTTTTGTCAAATATAGCTTTTACTCTCTTGATTGCTTGGTATCTTCGCCATAACGCCTTAGTAAACACAAAAAAGCAAAAAACGGCGATTCTACAAAACGTAACAAAAATGTTGACCAGTTAGAAAGGGAGAAGTTGAAAAACATCGTTCTTACTATATAAGCTGTAGTTAAAACTCAAAACAACAAGACAGATCAAACAGCCAGAAAACCTATTAGAAGTACATTTCAGCACCTATGAAAAACCAAGAAGTTAACATTCTATTGGTATTTCGAAACCACTTTCTCTGAACATTTGAAATCTTCATCTGCAAAACCTTGGAGTATTTGGCGGCGCATTAGCGGTCAGGGAAAGTGAACATACGTGTCCATCTTTTCTACTTTCTAAAGTGTTGGTTTTTCAGTCGTTACACATGAACACATATATGGAAGTTTTGTACAAGAAGGTCTGCTAACATGTTGTTACTGTATAATATTTATATCAATAATAATAATATAGCACCCTTTCTGGCGTTTACAGTTGCTCAGATTAATATTCATTAAGAGTTGCCATCAGATGTTGACAGACCACGACACCGGGATCACCCTACTCTTGCTGTGGGTTCTTCTAAGACTCCCGACAGGAGATTGAGAGACTGGGCCTACGGTTTAACGTCCTTATCGGAGAAGACGCGAAGATCTAACCGTTTGCAGATGTTAGAGCAAAGGCAGCACCTTCTCCTCAGTTATGTTAAGATAACGGGAAGCCGGGCCTCCCGTGCGAAAGACTGGCGCCTTACCAACTTGGCTATACAGGCGGCTGTTTATTGTTTTTTATTCTTCGGTTTCACCTTTAATCAACCATATTCTATGTAATGATATATTTTTAGTTGAAATTGTTATTCGCAATAGATCGATTTTGTAGTGTCTGTTAGACTAGGACATTTTGGAAAATTGAATCATGTCCTTTTCACTGTTTTCTTCCAAAGTTAACACTTGTTACCTGAAGTTAGAATTACTCTCAGATCGGCAAAAAATTATGCATTTGTATTGTTTATAGCGCGTTGCAATTGAATTCACTTTCTACCTAACTAAACCCTCCATTGTTTTTCCTTTTAATTATGTCTTGTGCACAGCTGGACTCAAAACAGAGACGTGTGTTCAGAAAAACTGCTTCAAAATGAAGACGAGCTACCTTTAGATATAGTATTAACAAGACAAATAGCGAGCGGTCTTTTATTCTTTAAAACAGCATGACATTTTAAAACCTCTAATAAAGCGCTAGAACCAGGTAGAAAAAGCTTGGAATAAGCAGACTGTGTGAAGAGGTATATGGTTGCTGAAGCAACAGTGGCAGGTGAATTTTGAACTATTTTTAGAGAATCTTACTGAGAAGCGGAAATATTATGCCATATGTGTTGATGGCGGCTTGCAATAAAGGATATAAGAGCATGTTCAAACCCGATTTGAAGGAAAGAAGTTGTTATCGGAACAATAAAATTTCTTGCGGCAATCTTCACTAAATCTTTAAATAGTCGGATTTCTCATTCACAATTCCTTCGTTCTAAGACATCAAAAATTACTTTCACAGTTAAATATTATGGTGTTATATCGGCCCATAATCGAACGGGAGTCAGCTGTCGTGTTTATAAAACCCATAACACTTCTTAGAAATATGCAACTGAGTAGATTAGTAACGAAGTAGAAGTCGGTACTCGTCTACTCAGTATATTCACTTTCGTTTGGTATATGAATTCATGCAGATACAGTGAACGGGTTTTGCGAAGTCGGCTATTGAAAAGCTGTGGACTGAGAGCAGACTTGCCTAGAGACTGACATCAAAACGATATTAATTCGAAGCTACTGACTTTTGGACAGCTTTGTAGATGTAGGAGTTGGGTGGGTGTGTGGGGATTGAGATTTGATGACAACGTCATGAGAAAGTTTTCAACAAATATTAAAGAGGCCACAGAGCATTTAACGCAAGATAGCACTTTTGGATCAGGTTTTTACAATATTTTTACTTTGCTCTTCTCCTGCGTCATGTCTTTGGCACAGAAACTGGAAGCAACGATCTACCTCCGCACCGGGTCTGATGGGAGACTTTTCAATCGGCCCAGCCCAGAGCCAAAATCAAAGTCGAGGCGATCTTCATCAGGGACATGTTGTTTGCGGTGACGGAGCCATCGCAGCTCGTTCTCAGACTTTGCTGACTCAGTTCGCCGAGTACTTCAAGCTTTTGGGTCTTACCATGAGCAAGGTCATCCGCCAGTACGTTGCTGCCCCTCCGGTGATCTCCATCTACGAATGAGAGCTGGAAGCTGTCCCTTAATTCAGCTATCTGAGGTCAACCACCACGAACAATCTGCCCTTTGACGCAGAGCAAAAATACGTATTAGGAAGGTTGGCTGAGGCTTACAAGCTTTTTGGTCAGTACCATTACCTCATTATAGGAAATTAACAATGCACTTTATTAACGCGATTTTGGACAAATCGCGTTAATTAAATGTATCTTAATAACTATTGATGTAAATTTTATGCACGTTTTTTAACAACATTGTCAATTTAGAACATCTTTTTTCATTATAGTACCCTCAGTTCACACCTGTCTGGAGTCAACCACCACGAACAATCTGTCCTTAGACGCAGGGCTCAACAAACGTACCGGGAAGGTTCGTAGCGGCTTAAACTCTTTTTGGTCCTACTATTAGCCTGAAGAAAACAAAGGTCATCGGCCAGGACATTGTTACCCCTCCGGAGATCTCCATTGACGATTACGAGCAGGAATTGTCCCTCAGTTCACACCTGTCTTGGGTCAACCACCGCGAACAATCGGTCCTTAGACGCAGAGCTCAACAAACGTACTGAGAAGGTTTGCCGCGGCTTGCACTCATTTGGGTCTTACTATTAGCCAGGAGAAAATCAGGGCCATCGGCCAGGACGTTGTCGCCGACGCAGAGCTCAACAAACGTATTGCAATGGGGAAGTCCACAAAAACACTTACCCGCTTAACTTAACAAAACTTAGTGCGCTTACTTTGCAAACTTTTTACTCATAATTTCATATAACAAACACATAATTTGAGATGGAAGTAATTTTGTCTTTTATTGATCTTTACGTCTACAAGAAA